>QNGE01004373.1:0-63020 GCA_008508345.1 Paragonimus westermani
ACACTGCCCTCTGAAGGACAAACTGGAAGCCTACGGTATTCAAGGAGAGATTGTTCGCTGGATTGACTCTTTTCTCGACAACAGAACTTTCAGAGTCAAGACCGGATCAAACCATTCATCTCCCTCTATCATTTCTGCAGGGGTTCTCTAAGGGTCAGTTCTAGGTTCTTTGTTATTCCTCAGACGACCTAAAAATCTGGAATGCCACTGATCCCAGTGCACTACAAATTGATTTTGATGCGATCAAGCGCTGTTCGGACGATAGGAGTCCCCCACTGATTGGCGATAAATGTGCTCACATGTCACTCGGTAGAGATTCTGGCAATGCTTTCACGATTCATAGTGCATCTAGCGCAGTAGATATCATGAGAATCGATCTGAAAAAAGATTTGAGCCTCTGGTTGTAGTCTGACTTGTACTTCAGGTATCACCATGAGATGGCGGCAAATGGAGGGATTTGCCGCTCTTATGATAATTGGGCGCACTTTCCCAGACGCTTTAAGGGATTTATATGAAGCCGCTCGTCTAGTATGCCAATCAGGTCGTATATACCGGCATGAAGAAAGACACATTAGCTGTTGAGCGCGTCCAGCGCGCAGCTACCTAGGTGGTCACGGGCCTGAGTAAGGTTACTTACGAGTCTTGACCTGAAATTCTTGACCTTTACCCACTTGAATTTCGAAGACTCCGTGGTGATTTAATACTCACACACTTCTTTAGAGTAGGTCTTGTAGAACAGTTCTTCGCTGTAGCGAATGGTGACGGCCGGTGAGGACATAATAGGAAACTTTTCAAGCTTCCTCCTCGGGCCTTGTGCAGCAGTTCTTTTCTTACAGGGTTATTAACTTTTGGAACAGCCTTCCTTCTGAGGTCGTCAGCAGCGCTTCTGGGGATCGTTTAAAAGCCTTGCTTGAATCTCATTTACTTTGTTCTTGGTATTCACTGTAATCCCCCCAAGCGTTGCTACACTCTGTTTTCATTGATCGCCTTTCAGATCAACAGATGTCTGCTGACACTGAGAACGGAATACCAACTGAATCCGGAAACCTCGGGCCGCTGCCTCGTACCCGTGTATCAATCGCTGAAAGTCTTATTCTCGTGTGATTTCGCGATATCGTTCCGTTCCGTTCGTGCTCGAGATATTGCTCGCGGTCTTTGTGTTCGTTCTTGTCTTTCTCTCGAGAGAGGTCCTTACAGCGAATCAGGTTGGCGTGCTGATCATTGGATAGCTGAGCAACGACGTTGGTTTTAGGAAATGTTACGTCGATTCATTGCTGCAAGTACACGGTAAGAAGTGATTTAATGGACCCGAACACTGTCAAAATACGCGAGGATGATGGCGGAACCAAAATGTAATAAAACCAAAAGGAAATGAATCACAATAGTTCGTGATGGCGCGTTGGTTTAGAAATTCCTCAACACTGAATGAAATATCCGTCGGAAACCATCCGTGATGTTACTCCTAGGATATTTCTGCCGAAATCAGATGGTTAGTTCTGCCGGTAGTCAACCCGCCTGATGCCTCTACTCGAGTGACACAGAACGCAGAGAAAACGCACAGCTCACGACCTCCGAGGTAGATTTTGGATTATTGATTATCGACTCAATCGATTAACTTGGTTTAAACATGGACTGTATAAGTGAGTTAGATAAGGGCGAAAAGAGCGAACGATATAAATTATGAAGTACAATGTCCTGTACAGAACGCTACAGAACTTCCCCCTAGAGCTTTTTTTATGGTACGAAAACGCGCGACAATGAGATGAATGACGCTACTCTATGTAGCCTGCAAAACGGACAGGTGGTTTGTGCGGTCGTCTGCGACGTGTTTGTGGTGGAGGGAGATGAATGTATTGCACGTCCTCAGCGGGACTAGTGGTGTCTGAAGGTTTTTCGGGGGGTGTTGGATGGATTGGAACGTAATACCTGCATGGGAGGAAGAGGTAGTCACAGCAAAGGAGGTGGAGGCAAGACTGTAGGGTTCAAATAGACCAATTTCAGCGGTCGACGCCCACTGAATCGCAATTGCCGTTACGGCTGATGATTGAATACTTATCCCTGCGTTCGAGCACTCTAAACGAGTCGCCATGGGCTGGCTGGAGGGACTTCTTTCGCGCGTCAACTCTGACAAGCACTAAGGGGCAGGTACGCAAATCTTCGTGCACATGAGTCTGCCTCGGGGTGGTCCTCGTTGAGGTTAGCTTTGACCTGCTCATGTGTAAGTTCAGACGTGCAACGTATGACGCTAGGTCTATCTCGCCAGTGGGTAAAAGCCTTGCTTGAATCTCATTTACCTAAAATTGCATTACGCAAGTAATCCTACTTTGTTCTTGGTATTCACTGTAATCCTCAAGGGTGGCTCTCTCCTCGGCTGCATCGGGGCCACTTCGTCCCATATTCTCTTCTCATTAACATCCCCATCCAAATTTTCGAGGGTGCAAAACTATAAATCGCTCTCCAAAAGCTCTGAAAGCAAGAGCGGTCGAAGGTCATCGACCTTGGGCCAACAGAAGTGGACGAAATGTCCCATAGGGACGCTCACATATGCCCAGGCTGTGATGAAACTGTTACCACCTCCAAGAGGGCTCAGAAAACTACGTCGCCTGTTACGCACTTCCCCTCACTACTGAGGCTACTTTCCCAAGCTTTCCCTCGTGCACTTCTGTCTTTTTTTGCATCTAGCCAAAGGAAGAAGTAGCCTTAAAGTGCGTGTACACCAACTGTCTGAGCCTCCTAAACAGTCCACCAGAAATCAGACAGCTGGTCCACGACAATAGCCCTCACATTCTTACTTTAACAGAGACCAGGCTTTCCGCGCATATCAGTGCTAATGAACAGCATGTCCCTGGTTACTCTTTGTACCGGACGGACTCCTCTCGTGGACGCATGGGAGGCTGCGCTGTTTTCCTAAGCCAGAAGCTCCCAGTGCTAGCTGTCGTAGGGGGATTTACCTTCCCAGAGAAATGCGACACGCTCTGGATCAAACTCCAAATCCGCAAACGTGACACGCTTCTAACCGGTGTTATGTACCGTTCGCCGTCATGCAGTGCATCCGACGACGAGGCTATTCTTGCACGCCGATGAGGCATTTGTTCCTCGAAAACTATGGATGTTCTCCTCTCGTGCATCGCTCTCGCGAAACATACGCCGCCTCCTTAAAGTATGTTCTCGTCAATTCACTAAGCAGAAGCTAACGGGTTGGCCAGAGGATCTAGAGGCCTTTCGCTCTGTACAAAACAGGTGCAAGCGGGAAATCCATCAACACACCCAACAGGTACAATCAAAAATCCTACAGGTAGCTCACGAGAATAAGAATTTTCTTTTCAAGTATATACGTCGCCAGAGAAAAACTAAGCCCTCAGCGCTTTCTCTGCGGCTTCCCGACGGGGAAACCTCCTCCAACCCCCAAGTAGTTGCCGAGGTGTTCAGTCTACATCAGTCTACAATGTGGATCTGCCAAACTGGCACCCAATTCTCCCACGGAGACACTTCCAGCACCCCCTCCTGACAGCTGACTTTTCTGTGTACGACGTTCAGGATCTCTTGCTTAAGATCAATCCTTATAGTGTTATGGGACCAGACAAGATCCATCCCCAGATCCTCAAAGAAGCGGTCCTCGGTTTGGCGGTGCCTCTCTTTAATCTGTTTAAACAGACACCTCGGACAGGCACTCTTCCGGAGGCATAGAAAGAGGCCACTGTCTCACCTATATTTAAAACAGGCGATCGTCACTCTCCTGCTAGTTATCGGCCGATCTGCCTCACCAACATTTCATGCAAGATAATGGAGCGACTGTTGAAACGCACCATCTTTAAGCATTTCTTCCCCAATAACCTTCTCTCTATGACCCAGCATGGCTTTCTTCCCGATCGGTCATGCATAACTGATATGTTAATCTTCATGGATCGCCTAACAGAGGCCAAACAAAATCGTCATATCTCGAATGCTTTCTTCTTCGACTTTGCCAAAGCCTTCGACCGTGTCCCACACGGTCCTCTGGTGCATAAACTAGAAGCCTATGGGATCCAAGGAGAGGTTCTCCGCTGGATAACTTCCTTTCTTGGTAACAGGACTTTCAGAGTAAAAACCGGTTCAGGCCTTTCGTCTCCATCCCCAGTCTCTGTGAGAGTCCCTCAAGGATCGGTACTTGGTCCATTGTTGTTTCTGATCTACATCAATGATCTCCCCGAGTTGATCTCAAGCAACGCCCTCCGTTATGCTGACGACTTAAAAATCTGGAATGCCTGTGACCCCAGTGCATGGCAGATTGACCTTGACCGTATCAAGTGCTGGTCAGATAATTGGAGTCTCCCTCTAAACGACAGTAAGTGTGCGCACATGTCACTCGGGGGGACTCCGGGAACCTATTCGTGATACTCGGTGAACAAAGTGTAGTAGATATCATGAAAGTAGACCTCAAAAANACTGTTGATTTGGCAAGTGACAGCCGTCGCCATTACTGGCTGGCGAGGTCGTTTCCCTTATTCGCGTTTCCGTTAGGAAGTGGGCTGGCATATGTACATGACGGGGTGCATTTCCGGGCACTGTCACCGAAACGTTTATGCTAATAACAGACTTTAGAGGCTTGGGATTTAGTAGTGAGAGGTCGCGAGCGAGATCGGGTGCGCGAAAAGTTGCGACCGTTCATAAGGCGTCCAGCTAAGTTATTCACAGTAAGTGTCAGCTGAGACACCTGGCTTTGGAGGTTATCGAGGGTATCCTGTTGTGGGTCAGTGCGAGGGGAAGGGTCACGCACATGGCTGATGGAACGTTTAAAGAAACATTCATGGAACTTGTACGCTGTTTTTGCTAACTTTTCTAGTGAAGTGTCAGGGTCTTGTAAGGACAAAATAACGTAGATATTGAGTGGAGGCATTCCGTCCATAATTGCTTTAGGATGGAATCGCCTATGTTGTTATTGCCGACCAGAGTAACTCAGAGGGGGTGCGATCATCTAACTCGACACCAGAAAGCACCTGTTGCAGCTTGGCTTTGTCCGAAGTCGTGATACGCTTTAAAATAGCAGCTTTCAGCTTATCATATGGAGAATCGTCTGGCATAGGTTCGAGTATATCAATTATCTCCGAGGCGAAGTCAATGGGCAACTGTGTGGCGACGTAAGAGAACATGGTGGCCTGGGAATTAATCTTGTGAAAACGGAGAAATGCTTATAGTTGAGTGAACCAAACGCGGGGGTTGTAAATACCAATCGCAGGTAATTTAAGATCAATAGCGTTTTCGAAGACCAAACTAGCGTCGGGATCAGAAACCAATGTAAAACACTGGAAGTTCTGAGCTTCGCGGTAACGAAACCAAAAAGATATGTATGTACAATGAGCAAAATGAAAAAATCGGGCTTACCAATTTTTGTAGTGGACCTAAGCACTGTCAAAATAAGCGAGGATGATGGCGGAACCAAAATGCAATAAAACCAAAAGGAAATGAATCACAGTAGTTTGTGATCGCGCCTTGGTTTAGAAATTTCTCAACACTGAATGAAATATCCATCGGAAACCATCCGTGATGTTACTCCTAGGATATTTCTGCTGAACCATGTACTCGAGTGACACAGAACGCAGAGAAAACGCACAGCTCACGACCTCCGAGGTAGATTTTGAATTATTGATTATCGACTCAATCGATTAACTTGGTTTAAACATGGACTGTATAAGTGAGTTAGATAGGGGCGAAAGGAGCAAACAATAAAAATTATAAAGTACAAAGTGTTGCGCAAAACTTTACAGTGGATCTTTGTGAGGCTGTCGCATGTTTTTGAGAAGGAAGATTTTGAGCGCGCTATTTTGGGCACTTTTTTGCTGTTGGAGGTGATAGCGGGGAATTCCTGGTCTGCACCGTCTGCGCAGTTTACGAAATTCCCCGACGTCTTCGGTATCATTATATGGTCTCTGTTTAGCGCAGTTTTCTTGTGCGATTGTCAAACATTCAGAAAATCAATCTCCGTGAATGAGTGTAGGAATAGTTCATTGTCGGCTTGCGTCGGACATGGATGAGTCAGTCTCGTATACGTTGTCAGTCAGCGACAGCTGCAATGGCGTTCACGTACAGTCACATGAGATAATTTCCTATGCTATCAGAGTCCGCCCAGTTGGAATCCCGGCCAACTGTTTTTCAGCATGTTGCAGTATTTAGTACATAAACAAAGACCAAGATCAAGTGGTCCCGAGAAGGCCTGAATATCAACCCGATCAATGTGATGAGTTCCGTTTTTGATAACCAGATCCGGCAAAGATGATATCTGTTCAGGGTGGTACCTCTTTACTCACTTCACGTATCGTGTGCAAGCCTTCTGCTGCACAACTATTGTTAGAGCTGAGTAAAAGCTATTTTCTGGGGCTTGTTGAAGATATAGTGCCTAGTACGCCTTTGAGGTGTTAACACCACTTATCGCAGGTATCTGAGTTGAATAGTGATTAGTAATAAATTCGTTCAAATAAGACAGAATTACCTCATTTTCCAATGGTGAGCTGCATGGTGGGCACTAGATAATCCCCTATAAGAGTGCTTCGTGGCCGCAGAGCTTTGGCTGTAACCAGAGCATCGCACATGTGAAAGGGTATACTCTCTGCGCACAAAAGAGATGTAACCTAACAGTAACGTAAACAGCGACCCTTCCCATGCGTCTTCTTTTATTATCGTCACGATAACCTAAATAGCCAAGGATATATATCTCTTTGTTATTGATTGCTAGCATCAGCCGTTTCCGTGAGGGTTACAGTGCGAGGGTGGGTGTGGTGTATCATCTGTTTTAGTTCTCGAAGTTCGTTCATCAGACCAAGACAGTTGGTATGAATACAACTTGGGATAATCTCATCGTAGGGTGACCTCAGAGAAGAAACATAGTGGGTCAAAGAATGAAACCATGCTTCACACAGGCACGGAACGATGAGGTTGTGGCAATGAGTAGGTTTTATCGGACTCTTTTGATTAACTTATTTTTTGAAGCGTTTTCAAGTGGTCACAACTCGGCTCCTGCGTCTCACACACGGTGACAAGTCCCGCGTACATGAGGCGAGGGTACTGAACTGAAGGCAGCTGAACCATCGCACAGCACATTCGAATGGTATGCTTGTTGTCCTTCCCTGTAGCCACCTTATGGTGTTCTGATATGGGCGCCATTCTCCTCGATCGTGGTCTGCACCAAAGATATTCGAAGGGCATCGCCTGTGCGTGCAGCATTTGATGGCGGCACTTTTTGCAAGGAAATTGCCCAAAAAACGTGCCTGTTGGTTGGCACGGATTTTCAGTTTTCGTTACTCAAGAAGTTGCCTGATGCCTAACAACCTTCAGCCATGTGATCGTCGTACAAGATGGCTGCTCAAAGAGCCCGTTCCGAACACGAGGGGTGTGTCTTGTGACTTTTGCTGTGTCTTTCGGTAGGCTGTCGGTCAGACTCCGGTCTAGATATACTAGGCGCCGGCACATCCACTGCCTGCTCCTAGGCACAACTCACAAGCTTACCTACCATTAGGAACGCAGGGCATTTGTGTAGGGTAGTAGCTTTGATATCTGTCGCCTAATTACCAGACGTTTCCAACCACCGGGTCCCCGAGAGGTAATTCGTTCCGTCATTACTAGTTCCTCACTTTACCGTATGTCGAAAACTTCGGAAAACGGCAGAGGGTTCTACAAGACATTGTACGCACTTTTTTATTCCGCTTTATTTTGCACACAGTATATACCAGCTGTCTTTGTACCAATTAACACCACTTGCTTGAATCGTTTCCACATGACAATATAATTTTATTGCTCGCGTCTCGTCTACTTGCTGCTCATGTTTCTCTTAGATCTGCAGTGAGCTACTCAGCGGAGGCGTTCTGAACTGACAGTTTATGCTTATACCTTCGCATAGGGCTATTCCCCCACATGTCTCAGGAGTTGCAATAGTCCAGTTATACAAAGTGAAGTCCCTAACTCTAGCTCATGAGCGGACCTACCTCCAGACAAGTTTTTGACATTTGAGAAGGTCACGTTGTAGTTAACTTGTCCTTGATTTGGTTTCACCTGGATTGAGCACTTGGTTACCACTGCGCTTTTCATACTCTTTGTCTTTTTGGATCTCAACCAGTTAGTACGGGTAATGTAACTGTAGAAATTGTGTCAGAGCAGCAAGCATCTGCTCGGTCAACATCAAAAGGTTATCTTTTGTTACGTAGGTTCCCGATATCATCGAAAAAGTGCGGCCTCTAGTCTTACCTTGAGCGTTGTTGTATCTCCCACTGACTGCTCCGAGAGTTTTTTGATTCCTTGATGGTTACCAACCGTGCTCACTGGCTCTGACCAGCGTCTCCTGCTGCTGGATAAATACTACATTTATTGCCTCATGCAATAAATTGCTCAGCTGCAGAATGTGTGTCTCGCGCTTTGATGGCTCTTGTTTCGACATCAATTACCAGCTTCTGCAGGTTGCTCGAATTTGGTATACTCCCACAACATAAAGTGGAAAATGCACTTCTGAAACTACAATACATACGGGTGATTCTGAGAAAGCCTGACTCTAGTGCTGAGTACTCATCTGCTGTATCTCCGGTGCGGTTGGTTTGGAACCCTTCATGGCAAGAACTGCATACCATCCCGCGAACTCCCTTAGTGGAACGGTGCGAATAGCCGCAAAACCTGTAAACAGCACGTCACCATTAATAGTTTGGGGGTGAAAAATATCAATAAACAATCGTCAGAGCCAGACGGTAAGTTACAAATAAAGGTGAAAAGTCAACTCGTGATAGAAGTACAGATTCGAATCTGTGTGTACAAAATAGTTGAGTAAACTTAGCAGTCTAGTCTCATAATATAATACTTAGAGTTAGTGCTGACTGGTTGACAAAACTGATCTAGTCGAAGTTTAAATATCTAGATATATCTGGGTTTATGGTCATTATACATGTATGAATAGTGAAGGACATATACATGTATATGACTTTCATTACGCAACTCGGTAGATTCATGTCTATTCCCTTTCCATGTAAGAACACGCTGCCTTATCGATACATTTGCCAATAAATCCTCTTGATACGTAAGCATATACCCGTGTTAGTGGACTGGAAAACGGATTATTACATCAACCAATAAGAAAACCCGGCTCTTTCTACAACTTTCTCCCAGGTATGAAGGTGTAACATGCAGAACAGCTGCTTCCGCTCTGGCTGTCCGTAGCACTTGTGGCCCGAATCTGGAGCAATATGGAGGCACCGGGGAGCAGTGTTCTTCCGAATTAGGGGTTCGAACAACAGTCCTGAAAAGAGAACAATACGAACCAATATGAGCCGAAGACCCAGTAAACCATGCACACGACATACACAAACGCAAGCTAAAACGGCACCGAAAACACGGCACGTCTTTTACACAACTCGAATTCAATCCGTGCGCGCTTGCTATTTCCGGTTGCGCGTTACTGAGTGTAGCTCGCACTTCACCTTCAGCTGTCTGTTGCAAACTGATCGGCTGATACTGGCAACCGCAGTCCCATGAAGTGGAAAACCTTGAAGAAAGTGTTGTTCACTTTCGGATAAATTATCGCACTTTTCATCTTGATCTCTCCAGGCTGTGCGCCGGGTTTGAAACGGTAATCTATGACTACTTTGTTACAGAAGCTAATAAATTAGATGTATGTGTATTGAGAGTGGTAATGAAGCATTTGGAAACGAATGTATCTAATGTGATAAGTAGCACTTCACTGTTCGCATAAGGGTCCATCCAGTTGTCTTACTCTGCCCATGAGCTTTTCAACCTTTCAGGTTTCGTCGGTAACATCAATTTTAATTTCCACCGTTCTCAATGACACCTGTCTTATTGGTTTAACTGTCTAGTGTCATTGACTGTTCATCATCGCAGTATTTGAGGCGCACAATTTCCCTTTGCGCCATACATTTAAGTTTACTCCAACTGAACGTAAATGCTGCGGTGCCCCCTAACTGGTGGATTAATAAAAGCGTGAAAACCGCGGGTCAACCGCCAGTGAAACCGGATCTGGTCAGAAAGAAAACGGTCTAGTAGCAGCAGATCATTGATAACTGCTAGTTAGCAACTGCCAACTGAATAGAACGATTACGACTACAAGTGAATGGACCGATGCGCTCACCAAGTCGCCATAAGCATGACTGCGGCAACATAGGTCTGACCTCCTTCACTTTGCTGGACCGTTCCATGCACATTTGCTGGATATCACACATCGATTGAAAAAAACTGGGGCTTTCTCAGTGGAGGGAAGAATAAGATATTCATATACTCGCGTAATTTTGAGCGAAGAATAGTGACGGACAAGCAGTGGCACAAAATACATAGAAAGCACCGCTGAGGCAGTGTGCCAACTATTATCTTCGTGCGCGCGAACAGTGATAGCTTTAAGGAGAGATGAATTCACCGGTTGTTTACCCACTGACAGTGCACATAACTTATGAGTGCAGGGGGAAATAAGTGTAATTTTATTCACCATGAAGCGTCACCACTATTCAGTGGCGCCGTTGTCATTTCGTCGTGCACTGTTCGGTATGCTACAACCCACCACACTCTCGCACACGTACATGGATGAAGTATGCCACTGAACGTCTCGTACGGCCCAATGTGAACTACTACGTTCGTAAATAAACCTGGTGCTGTCTGAAACTTCAGCTTTTCAAGACTTGTAGGCATATCGGCAAATCCGCCGTTTCATTGCGTGCAGACGATGCACACTTTCATCAAGTGCACGTTGACTTCTCCGGGCCGTTGCACCTTCTATCGGCTTTAGTTTCTCTCCTACTTATGTTGACTGTTTTAGAAGGTGGCTGGGACAATCTCATTTTTTCATTAGATTTCGCTAACGGCGGCTTGAATCTTCCAGGAATGCCTGGCCATCTAACTTGGTTGTCCCGTGCTGGTGACCACGGCTGGTGGTTCTTATTATGAAGGAACGTCCGCACGTCCTCTGAATACCCTTGGGTGCAGGCACATACACACTATTGCCTATCGTCCAAGAACAAACAGGGTCGTACAGCATTCTTCCTGCCGCTTAGAAGCATTCCGCAGTGCATAGCCAAACCCCTTCTGGTGGGAAACTAAGACGATAGCCTCTATTTGGCTGCGTGACATCACCACGGTGGACTGTAAGGCACACCAGTTTAACTCGTCCACGGTTGCACCCTACGTCTGCCCAGTGACATATCACCTCCGTCAATCAAACCTATTCATCACGAAAGGTATGTGGTGTGTCTGGCGAACTATACGAGACGGCTAGACCCTCTGCAACCACGAGAGTGGTCGTCAAAGTGTAATTGCACGAGAAACTCTTTTCTGATTTTCAAGTTCTCATACGCGCAGGTGGCTAACACAAGCCTCTACTGCCGCCATATGCAGGCCCTCTCAGTGAGTTACAGTGAGTCGAATAGTCTTTCGTCGTCAAGCTTGGTGACAGACGCGAGGTCGTTTCAACTGATCGAGTTTAACCTGCGGTCCATGAGGAAGATGCACCCAGTGTACTGCTAACACCTCCAGCTCCACCGACTCGTTCCAAATGCACTTCAGACACATCTGAATTCAGCCGAAAATCTTCACTTCATCACTCAGACCACTACAGCGTACGCGTACGGAAGACGCTAAGATTTACTGGATACGTCGGTGCCTTTCATATCTGAAATGTTCCTTTGTGAAATCTGTCCAACTACCTCCACTCGACATGATTTGTTTTTCACAGTACACATCAACACTTTTCCAGACTGTTTTTGGATGCGGCTTATGATACAAGTCAACGAACTGAAAAGTACCAGGCATCAGCGTCAGGTATTCTAAATGATGTAATTGATGAACCCAGCCAGCTCACTGTCGGTTTGCGTGAGGAAACTTCTATCTGCTCGTGTGGGAATTGTCCGGTTTTCCGTTCCGCGCGCCATACACAGCTCGCTTGCTGGTTGTACGAATACTTCCCCCTCGGTCATGATAATGCATAATGCACGGCACTGCGGAAGTGCGTTCCGGCAACTCATTGGGCTCGGTGTGAAAATTTGTGGGGGATCTTCACAGACCACCGGATCGATCAGCAACACAAAGCTGATCATCGCGCAAAGTTACCAGAATGATTGGGCTCGCCATGTAGAATTTAACTCGTTGGAGATAACTACCACCAATACCGCTGACTCGGTGAACACATGGTCTACACAGACTGTGGGTCACTAGAGCCGACTAAATGAGGGTCATTTGATATTTGACATTCATTCTCAATAGGATTGGCATAGCACGTTAAAAACAAGGCGTTTGCATTTATAATATCCGCTTTTCAGTTCTTTTCACCACATGTACCCGCCGCACCTCAGTTGAGTTTCACTTCCCTGATGATTTAAAACGCACGCACGTTGTCTTTTTTTCCATTGCTCGGGGCGTCGTTGTTTCTAACAGTACGCTTCAATCCTCAATCTTCTCCGCCTGAGCATAAGACTGGTTTTACATACAACATTGGTGTTCTATTAGACGTTTGTGGTAAACGTTATCTGTAGAATTTTGCTCGGTTCTTCGAAAACCTCAAGGTTTCACACGCATAGTTCGAATTATAGACAAGGGAGCTCTGATATTAGCAAAAACTTGTACTGTCAACCGCAAAAGCATTCTTCAGACCATCAAGGCAGAGGCAAAAACAAAGCATTCGTTACTCTGTCTGCAGTATGGATGTTTAAAACATAGCCAACTGCGGAAAATGCGCCCACTTTAACATGAGCGGGGCATTCGTCCTCTGCTGTGCACACTGGAAATTTCTGCCAGATTTGGTTCCAGTGGTGCTTATATTTTTCGTGGATTACACCGCCATCTAATAAGTTTTTACAGCAGGATTTGCGGAGGCTGTCTGCAAAGCATCAGGACATGTGGACCTTTAGATGCCTTCATGAGTGGAACCTTCATTCACGGAAATAATTGAGTTCTCTTCAACTTTGTCCAGATGAGTCGTATGTCGCATATTAGTCGAGATACAGTATTTTTGGTATATTCTATAAACTTGAACTATCGCAGGCGGTGGAAGTTGCACAACGTTATTTGAATTGGTTGCAACACCGTGGGTTCTATACAAGTATGGAAAACCTAAGTTAGACCGGGTAAGTTATCGTTATGTTGCATATTATCCGTGACACATCTCTAATCCATTCTCAAAAGCCACGATACGTTAGACCACTTTGCAACTTCGGAACGTTTGTTTTCTGTTAAAATTTCTTGGCGACAATAATCTCAGCAGCCCCAAAAAATGACACATCGTGCTGCTCGTGTGTTGAAGGCTAATGGTGGCTTCGGTCGTAATCAAGTACATTGGGCGGTTAACGAGTAGGCAGTATTGAACTGAATCGCTCAGTAGAACTAGGCGCAAGTTTCTCTCGACCGTTTCATGAGTTTTCACACTTGCCTCCTAGGTAAAGTCGAAGATTATCGCTGAAACGTTCGAAGAACATTACGGAGGTGCTTAAAGATCACTCAGAAGACGATTCTGTTGCCAGGGTAACACTAGCAGTACATGTTTGTGTATATGAAAACTATATCGATTGCAAACAACGTCGTTGCCCTCAGAGCGGAATTTTGCAAACAGGTAGCCACGCTCAGCATTTCGGCAAAATGCTTACTGACCTCGATTTCAGGCTGACAATGACTGATGCCAAACTAGAGGCAATAAAGGCGAGACTAGCTGCTAAACAATTTTTCTGTTCTACTGCCAAATTGACTCTACTTCTAGACAGGGAAACACGGAAGAACCCGGAGTTTCTCTCGGTCGGAGACATGGCCTAACATTGCGTTTGTGGAGGGCCATCTCCTTAGGAAGTGAAGGGCTTTCGAATGTGAGAACAACAATCAACCAGAAGGGAGGATGTAGATGATCTGTGGGGGTAAATGGTTGGAAGCCGAAGGACTTCGCTGCTATTCAGTGGAAATGACGGGGGAAAACATGTGGAAAAGTTCGGCGAAGTGAGAGGATATGTGAATTCCCGGATTGCTACAGAAGTGTGGACGGACTTCTGGGCAGGACTTGGTTGGTTGCTCGAAAACGACAGTGTTGGTAGTCTCGCTGATCGTCTGAACCATAGGAGAATTTTAGAGTCAAGACATTGTTGGATGCTCTCTTGCGTTAGATATATTTGTGTAACCAAAAGTTAACTGAAAAATAGCATGTTGTTCCATGTTACTTAAATAGCTTGCACGGCTCCAGGACTATCTGTCTTGACCAAGTAATAACACTAGTATCGGAAAACGTTCTCCACAGCTTGCGAGGCAGCGCGGTTGAGTCTGTTATAAGAACTTATTTTTTGCGGGGCATCCGCCAATGAGCCAATTTCTGAAGTCGTTAACATAGCGTGGGCACAAAGCAAATATGCACAATCAAATGGCAGGCTCTATAAGTAACAGTCCCATTTAATGCGATCCGGTGACTCAGTGACATGCGTGTTCACCAGAGTTGAAACTGGCTCCTCTCTCTGGACAGTTCAACATCGTCCGACATCACACAGATTTCATTTTCTGCGAAATATTGGTGGAAATCCAGTAGAGCAGCCGCCTTGAAGATGAAGATGTCCTCCTCAAAACGACAGCTGTTAAAAATGAAGATGGAAGAATACTTATCTTGAAGTTAACTTCCGTTAATATAATGTAGGTCTGACAAACAAACTGAACGTTGTTATCATATTAATGTTTGCCCTAATCTTATGACGTACAAACCTGTTTTACGGAAGGCCGAGATCTAATTTTGCTTGGGTTTGAAATGGCCGCAAAATTTTCCACGAGATATACAGAGCAGAAATAAAAAATTTCTAGTTAAGCTGGTAGATTAAAAACCAGAGTTATGGTGCTCCCCTTGTAGCAAGTCACTAATCGTGCTGCAGTGCTTTTATGTTTTTCTTTGAGACACATGGGCACCACTGAATCAAGATGGTCATGCGGTGGCCGCGCGCAGGCTTTGAAATCAGTCTGGAAGCCATGCTATCATATACTGAGAGATGTCCGTTTTTAAGCCTAGTACAGTATACCTCTTTTTGGGTACCACTTCATGTAGATAAAAGAAAGTTAGATTGAACGGGGAAGGTCTTGAGGTTATTCGTTTGTCTGCACTACCAAACGCTGCGGTCCTTCGGGCAGTGTGTGTAGTGCGCACCTTCCCAACATTTCAGCCCAGTGCTGCTTGCACTCACTTACCGTCTGTGATCAAGTAATGATACGTCTGCGGCAAACGCGTGACAACACGGAAGTCGGTTTGACAGAGGTCAGTAGCAGACAATTTTGGCTTGCTGTGGTCACCAACATTCAGCAAGCAGTTACTCACCGTCAGGTCATTAGTGTAGATTAGATACAACTAAAGATGGATAGAAATGTTGAAACACCGTTAAAATGGAAATACAGTTGCTTCTGGTTACTAGCAGCTACATTACACATGACCGGTGTGCTGGAAAATGATTAAAAAACTGAGGTACTAAGATTGTCGGTTATGCGCGCTTGAATAAGAGTTGCAGCTTGTTTAGCTAATCGCTGAATGAATTGCAAGCGGTGAGCACCCTACGTGCGAATGGGTTCATACCACCTTGCTTCTGTTCATGAAGGATGACGCCGCGGAATGTGTCCCTCATATAAACTTATAACGTGGACTATCCTTATATCAGCATTCTTGGTTGACCGACATGAGTCCGTGGGACTCGATGGGTTGGAGTCCAAAAATAAGCAAGTAACTTTGCTCAACTTAAACCCTCCAGGATGAGTTCTACCAAGCACTACCAGAATCTACGCACGGAATATACCATTTATGTCCGCAGAAGCAGCTGTAATAGCTTCGCACACACGGTCTTCGCAAGAGGCACGTTGATACCAGATTTTTAGCGACAGATTACGGACGGACCACTTGCAAACGTATTGGACTGCAGTTCCAGAAAGCACTCAGTACCAGTACAATTAAAGACACACGCAAGCGTCTCCCCACAGGACACTTAATACAACTTCATCTATGCTAGGTGGACCCAATGACATCTGGTTGTCTACAGATGCGTTGAAATCCTGAGCAACTCACAACAAAACGTAAGCATCCCGCGGACTAAATATTTTCTAAAAGACGACCGAACTCAAACCCTGTATAGCGTCATATGTTACAGTCATCAAAAATACTCAGCGGCCATTCACAAGTAATTTGCAGGGAGGAAAGGATTCACCAAAGAGGTTGAAACCATAATGCGGAGTTGAGACACTCGGGCCTGCTGAATACGGAAGACGGAAGAATTCCGGCGACATCAGCTTCGTTGAGCTCACAAACTCCAGTTGACAATCCTGTACCGTTCCAGTAATGTGGAACTTGACAGTGGGCACAGTGACCCGTAAAATAATGCGACCAGGAGAAGTAAGCCATACGATCAGCTATTGTCCAGTATGTGACGCACGGGGTAGAATTCTAGAATTTTAGTACAAAAGTTGCAACGTGAACAGTTGTGTCAACCACGAATATCCCACTCGTGGATATCAAATTTGGCCTCAAACTTTCCACAACAATAAGCCATCGTAGTGGGTCTTCACATCATGCCAGAAGTCGGTGCAATGTCCCGTTTTCATTCATTATCTCTCAGGACGACAGCCATCCGACTGACATCAAACGCGGTCAACGAGCTGCATCACGGTGCTTGGGACATATGGCCTCGAACCTACTGGAAGTCGGCAAAAACTGCTTAATAATGGTATTTTGCCTCACTTAAGGTACCACAACCACTTGTGATGCTTGCGATATCATCGTTGGCTTAAGAGTTTACTCCTAGAAGTACGAGATCGTCAAAGCCTGCTTGTTGTGAAGAGACTGGATTGGACGAACGCATCAGTGTCGAAAACACGAACAGACTGGTATGTCACAGCGGGTACCAATGAGCGTGGCATGCTGCTTCAACATCGGATTTTGGTATAATGAACACTGGGGTAAAACAAGTCGTTCAAGTGCGTCACGCGTTAGAACAAACGAGCTACAAACGGAGTCAAGCCGACCAATGGCAAAGCTGGAGCGTCAGCACCAACTGTAACTCTTCATTTCACCGCGCGTCTAGTCAATAAAATAACCAGTAGAAAGGCAATAAACTGAGGTTTGCTTTGTGCCACGAAGACCGAGTTTTGCTTTCGTTCTCGACGGTCGCAATTTTCAACGCTCATCACGCCCGTCGCAAATGCATGATGCTTCCGACTACCCCAATCAAAGTTTTCCGATACCCACGAACATCATGGAATTCTAGTCTTCTGATATATACGAATCTTCCTGAGATCGACTTAAGCTGAGTAGCCAAGGCTTACTCCTGGTGGTGTTTATCTATATTTTTGGTCACGCAACACTTTTGACAGTGAAGCCTTCCATCCAAGTCCCGAAGTCCTGTCAGAATTGAAGCACTTTTTCGGTTTGTTGGTATGGTTGACTTCAACCGTTCTAAGATGACCTGGCAATGGGTGTCCAAGTGGACTTGTGAGAGCCGATTCTCAATTTCCTTATCGATGTTGTTGTGACCAAATCTGGAGACAGCATGTCAGCATTTCGATACATTGTTCTGGCCATATATCTTTTGCTGGATGAAGCCATAACAATCGTGAGGCAACCAGTGGAGACAGCGCTCATCAAACCGACATTTCGACGAGGCGAATGGATCTTTCTCGTCTTCCGTCTTATTGGAACTAGCCATGACAAACAAAAAAGTCCACAGTTGCCGACTTTCAGCTGGCAGATTTTGACTACCCTCCAATTAATCTTGCCTCGAACCCTCTTGATTATGGTTCCAAGGACCAGGGCCATCACGAATTTCTAAACGCGGAGTCAAAGATGGACAGTGTATTCGTACCGCGTAAATTGTGCACTCCTTCCTTCAAAATGAATTATGTCCTTTCCTTGGTGGCCATTTTCATATACAGTTGGGGCACAAACTTGCGAAACAACACGATGGGCATGAACTCCTGCCACATTGTTCGAAATAGGTGCAAGCGTCAAGTCCGTAAACAAATTGGGCTCGTACAGACAGTGATTCTACTAAGAGCTAGTTCAAACCAACGCATGTTAAACGTACGTACCGACGGGGCAGAATGAGCCCTCAGCAGTTTCTCAACGACCACCATAGGAGAATCTCTCTGTGATGCAAAAGTGTTTGCACCGGGGATGCACTATCTGGTTGCCTGCAATGTTGCATCGCCGTAGAACCTTCGGAGACTGATCCATGCTTGTGGTTTCTCCAAGTAACCTGTCGAACATTCCGCTCACGGTTATCGAGAATGCTGCGTTGATTCTGCATAAGACTCGCCCAGTCGTCCCTAAGTAAGCAGTTGTCAGTCCGGCAGAATACTCTCACGGTCAATTCAAATGGGCGCTGCAGGCTGACGCTTTTTAAGTGCACGCAAAGAAGCTATGGTCGCGCCTGTTTTCGAATCTGGAGACAGGCATCTTTCCGTTGATTGCCGGCCACTCAGCCCCACTTACCTCTCATGCGAGATAAAACGTTTATTAAACGCCACAATTCTCAACCACCTCTTTTAGGGATCCTCATTACTGCAGTTAACGCGGCTCCCAAGCTAGCCAGTCATGCATGCCAAATAAGTTGTCCTCGTGAATATTCTGACGGTGTTTGCGTTACTGGAGCTATCTCATACGATTTTACCAGGGGTTTGAAGCACGGTCCACATCAGCCGCCCTGACGCAAACTGGAATCATGGAAAATTCATAGGGGATTCCTTGCCATACCGTCTCTTATACTTCATCATTAAGCTTTCAGATCAGAGATCCAGGAATATGGTACACAAACCCCTTCAATTTCTCTGAACAAATGGGCTTCCAGGTAGCAAAAACTGAAAGAACAATAGGCTGTATCAAAAGACGTTCTGTTTACTAGCTGCGAAGCTGACGCTTTACAAAATGTGTGCTCGGCCTTATTAGGATATTCTCCTTCGCTCACCTACAGACAACAC
Organism: Paragonimus westermani; assembly: GCA_008508345.1. NCBI lineage: Eukaryota > Metazoa > Platyhelminthes > Trematoda > Plagiorchiida > Troglotrematidae > Paragonimus > Paragonimus westermani. The sequence continues at coordinate 18,916 of QNGE01004373.1, forward strand.
TGTGAAAACTCGGTATTGATCCACTTTGGTCGCGTAGACTAAAGCTGAACCTGACGCTGCTGGACAGCGGTCTTAAGTTAACAGACATTTAGCCGTCAGATGCGTATTACGTAGATAACCACCCCACTGTCTGACGCCCCTCGAAAACAGCCTGCTAGAAATGGTTTGTCATATGGTTTACTCACAAGATCATTTAACACTTGGCCTATTGCGCGCTCACCAATCCGTTTGAAACCCAACATTATTTCAATGACATGCGTTTATTCAGGTATATGCAGTGCCCAAGTTTCTAGGAAATGTGAACGCGGCGCTTAATAATAAGTTCAGCAGAACGACGTCAAGTGTGCTTTGGTTATCACATGCACATTCCATGAGGCCTTCCAAACCGTCGACCTAATTCTCCGTTTGCCCAAATAAATCCCGAGTGGATAACAAAACGCCGCAACAAACAGTAGATAGGGTTATATATTCCAATAATCATAGCAAACAATGATATCGTATGAGTTCTTTGTCCAAAATCTCAAATGTTATAACTCCATATTTTCTCTTCTAACGTGTGGAATTACATTTTCCCTCCGATCCCCACATTATCCATTAAGCGAGAAAGTTTTTCTACGACAAAAGGACGCACGGCACATTGTCTTAGCCGAACGGTTCGCGAGATGTTCAACTTTTTGAAGTTTTCGAGCAACCGAGGAAATCCTGAGTTAGAATCTGCCCAATCGTCGGCTGGATTTTGGGACTTTCCGCCCCGCCTCGCCAAAGCCGACCTATCTTGACAATTTCCGGACGCGCATTTTATCCCTTGATGTCGAAACACTCTAAAGATGCGTTTGGGCATTCTTCCAGGAGTGACCTTGAACTAGTAAAAATTGCCACCCCCATAACGTTGTAAAAAGTAAATTAGTGCAACATTCCATTTTTGAGACTGAATCTAAAATACGAGCGAACTGTCTCCCCTCTCTGTGGCGTCCGTCAAAGTTTCATGAACTTAAGTCATTTCCCTTTTGACCAAGTCCTTCTTGACCGCAGGCTTCATGTTTGTGCTACTGTTCACTTATTCGTTTTTGCATGGTTTGTAAATATATACAGTGAGCGCGCATATCCATGCGTGCTCCTCACATATGCGTTGAGAAATATATATTATTATCATTATTATCATACTGGGTCGCAACTATCACTTTTCCTTCTAGGTTAACCTGGGGTTTCTCAAAGGTAATCGTTTGGACTTTTATTAATTTCGACATACACCATTAACCCCTTAGACAGCAATATATTCTCTGGGCCAACAATTCAAAGATTTGAAATGCTTGTGATCATAGTTCACTGAGAACCGATCACTACGTGATGGTGCGCTGGCCGGATGTTACAGTCTTGTACTACATGACCGTGGGCGTGCACATAAACCGCTGGGTGGTGAGTATGGCTTGACGCTCAGGATTCATGGTGACATTGGTGCAATAAACGCCACGAAGAAAGAAGAATTTACTTGAATGTAGTCCAACCAAAGATTCGCCCCAGTACGAGGTGACTGTTAAAAATGAGCCTTTGATCTCGGAATGTTCGAACACTCTCCCTTTTCGATTACGGAAAATTTCCAAACAGTGTGAGATTTATATTAGACCGCTACTTAAGCAAGCCAATCACGTTGTGTGTACCGGGTTGGAGGAAGCTGCATGTTGTTGAGAGCCTCCGCTGTACGGTTGTCAAACTAGCCAAAGACTTGATAAACATTGTGTGATTAACTTGACATGAAAATCCTGATACGTATTCTTTTAGATTCCGGTGATTCCGCAGTGATGCTATCAAACACTTGTTCGTTAGTAGTGGTCTCGTGGAGCAGCTTCTCATCGAATTGGATGACAAAGGGGGATGAGAATAGGAAAAGAAGCATTACGCCCTTCGTCCTCGAAACGCTCCCAGGTAATAACTTTTTTCTTGCAGAGCTATGAACACTACAAAAGCCATCCACCTGAAGAATTTAGCGACGCTTCCGAGAAATTTTCTGTCATTGCTAGATTCTCACTTGATTGAACCCCAGTCAAACCTATAGATATACCCTGCTTTTGGTACCTGCTGCAATCTTCAATGGCAGCGGTGCAATCTAATTTCAATGATTATTTGTTTAGGCCGGTTGGCATCCGCTTGATACGGAATTAGCCAAGCCGTCCGAATCCAGGTACCTCGAACTTCTAACCACGAACTCGTCGCGAAAAATCTAGCACCAACCTGCCACACATTAGACCTTTCGTGTTTCCAGCGGAATGCCTGCACACTTCTAGCAAATTCTCAACCATAAATATTCTGGCAGTCATTGCGATTTACGGGCTGTCTGCTTCATACTTCCAGCATCGATTTTGAAATAGCAAGGAGAGGAATGTTTCCCCCTCTGACTTTCACGTGACAATGGGGTACCAGAAACTCGCTGGTACAAACATCTAAACATTCACTTGACATCAGCCTTTTGTCTTGTTGAGCGAGCCGAGCCGAACTACAGTGAAAGACCTGAACCACCCACAAACCCTAACAGTGAACACTGAATTATTCCATCGATCTAACATTATACCAAGATCGAGGCGGTTGATTGGTTTTTAGGGAAATCTAGAGAGGAAGAGTGGTTTTCTTATAAATCGCTAACGTAAAATGCTTTTAATGTCTTGGAGGGGTTCAAAATTTTTCGATTACTTTCCCATTAGGCGGTTAATCGACAGCTGCAGTAGCCCAGAGTCTATTGTGATCAAAATTTGTCCAACGAACTCTTGGCCTGCACAGTACACATCTGTGCTTCAATCGCGTTGAATCGACTCAAGTTAAAGCATTCCAGTTGGCTAGTTGCATAGCTGGTGACCATGCGCGCGTGTGCGTTTGGGATACATAAAGGGATTTCCCGGTCAGTAAGTATGTGAGAGTGCATGTGCAGGTTGAGAAAATAAGCATCACTTAGATCAAAAAGCTTGAAACGTGATGACCTGAGTGAAGCCTAGACAGTAATTATATCTTCCTTCAGATCTTGGGGTCCATCGTGAATGAGCAATCGCTGAATACGCTTCTGATGAAGCACTTCACGCCACATTGTGATCTATCCTGTAGTCAGGTTCGGCGTCATCGACAAATTGGCTTTGAATACGAAAGCGGTCACATCATCAGCCTGAGAGTGTATTATTGTCATGGACACAGTGTTGACGTCCACAGTGAGAATAGGATTAAATGCCAAACCTTGGATGAAGAAAACACCTGTACCATCTAGCGTCAACCTCCCAAAGTCTGACGTGAGGCCCTGTAACTGGCCGCCCTAGACCAAAACAGACAAGTTTTAATAATTCGGTCAAGGTCTCGCCATGTGTAAACTGTCTGAGCTTCAACATCGATGTAGCATTAACTGGCCCACATCGATTGTGGTACCGTGGAGGTAGCTGGGCACATATGGAGTAAGATAATTCACGGGACCGGCAGAGATGTTTGCATTGGGGTGGTCCGCGCACTGTAGGTCAGCAATTCGTTCATCTCCTCCTCCGTGGTCTATCCCACTTCATCGTTCCGAACTGACGGTAATTTCTGCAATGTTCAACCTGATAAAGTTACCCGGATGGTGGTTAGAATCACTCTTTGCTCTCTATCACTCCCGCTTCAGGTCATCTTTTAGTTCTTTCCGCTTCATAACACTCCGCTGCACGAGGTAAGTCAAGCGCACTAATCCTAATAGAACACAAATATTTTTATGTGGGTTTGGTGTCTTCAACTCTTGATTCCTAACATCCTTCTCCCCGAAATATCCGTAGAGTTCAAACGCCCGATCTCGCCCTTCAAGAAAATTGTGCAACCCGTCTGTCTCCAGGTGGCTTCCACATTCTTCCTGAACTCGTACACACTAACAACCCACGGGCGCAATTCCCCGTCAGATTGCCGACGGTCTTAGACGGGCATCCAACACTAGCTTTCCCTTTATCTGCAGGTCAGTTATAGGAGCCACTACGTATTAACGGGCAAACTGGGTGGAGGACCTTCCACGGAGACTCCTTGTGGTGATAAACCAACGATCTCGATCAATTAAAGCAAAATCAGACGGAAAGGCCACATTAACGCTGTTAGGTTTGGAAGTCTAGTAGTTCGTCGAACAACGCTCAGTCCACCTGCAAGGTCTGTCGATGGACTGGATCGCTCGTGAGCAACCAGCGTCTGTAAATTCTAAGCCCGTCGAGCAACCGATTTCGGATCTAAAATGGAGGCGGTCGTAAAGGCAGGCTTCTTATTAATAAGGCGCCATGGTACAAGAAAGTTAATATAAAGTATATAGAAGACAACTACAAACCTCGAAATTGATTCCACCGGATATACGAGCTCCGAGAATGATGGTTCACGTAAATACAATCGCGTGCAACGGTCGCGTAATGACGGAGCGACCGAGCGCGAAATGAGACCAAGGTACACATATAAAAAGGCTCAGCAGTAGGAAGTAAAGTAGATAAACTAGGCGAGAACAACTTTCCACAAGCTAACGATATAAAGGTTTAGCAACACATCAATATTAACATTCTTGGGGGAAATGATTTTTCGCACGTAATCCCAATGTTTATGTCGCTCTTTGCAAGGAAAGCTCGCAATCTTTCCCGAGAAGAGTTCGTTGGCAAGAAGAAAGGCCAACGAGAAGGGTGTGGATAGAGATAGATGGCGTATTCACCGGCTTTTCATAAAATATAACGGTCCTCTCACACTCAACAGTCGGCTTTCATAACAATACATTCGTGGAAATCACTCGGTCACCCAGTAGTGGCGACTGCTGTCACTGGCGATAACGAAGGTCGCCCGTTCCTCTCCGAAAATACACCACCGCAGTGCGTTTCCCAATCCACACTGATGCAGAGGCCAACGTTTCACGTCAAGTAAATTTAAACGCGACCTCGTACCCATGAAATACACCTTACTGGAGGCTTAAAATTCCAAAAGCGTGACCTAAGGCCGACATCCTTGATAATTAATCTTAGACTGCGTCGAAATGCTGCTTGAATTTTTATCATCCCTGATGTGAAACACGCAATTTCCGGCACTGACTTTCTCGCGAAACAGAGTTTGTCTGTTTACCTCAGCCACCGGAATCTTGTAGACAGCACCACCACTTCGTGCGTTAAAGGTACAGTCACCACAAGTAACTCAATCGGACATTCAGCTGCTCAACCTGCAGAGCGGCCAGCATACAGCATAGCAGCAACAACTTCCTGGGTCCTACCAACATACATTTAATAACGTGGCGTGGAGACATGATATCGTGCACCAACCCTCACAAAGTAACCACTAAATCCGTACGCCCACGCCGACTGCCTTCGGAGAAGCTGTAGATTGCCAAGGTGGAACTTGCGGACGTGCTGAGAATGGTAGCTAGCCCTGCCGTGAGAAGCCCTTGGTAACCGCTTTTGCAGATTGCCACTAAGAAGACGGCTGGAGAATGAAGATCGTGTGGTGTGTACTGAGAGCTGAACAACGCCGGTTTGTTACCTTACTGCGCACATTCGTAAATCTCCCATTGGTCTTTCCGTACAGATCATTTTTCTGAAGTAGTTCTGTGGCTCCCGATGACATCGCCAAAACAGAAATCCCAATCTCATTTCGTCCGTTCTAATTTGTCCATATGTCTTATGGCTTCAGAAACGTCCCGGAAACATCCCAAAACTGTGTGGACCAGGTCGCAGACGCCTTATTCCACATCCCCCATTGATTTAGCGTCTGTCGCGGCAACACAGCAAAACGGTGCGGAAACCATCGGCTACGTCCTCACCCGTCACACAAATCCCTGCACCCACAAACCTTGAACTGTGACTCCGAAATTCACCGTGATATTCCGACCACCAAACCTTGATATTATATCCGCCCTAATTACCGGCGGGATGTTTCCAGTCACTTTCACACTACCTCCTACCCTAGCAATCGATCCAATGTCAAGTTGATCACTGGCCGTCTTGTTTGGCCGAACATACGCAAACGTCATCTTGAATGGGCCAAACACTGCTTGTCTCGTCAGCGAAATAAGACACACCATCACCACACCCAGCGCGCTCAGTATACCGGCGCTGGTTTCAAACAAGTTCACGTTGAAATAGTAGGCCTACTTCCACCCTCGAACGGATTTACTCATTTGTTGACTTGTATTGATCGCTTCACACGCTGGCCACAAGCAACGCCCATACGCGACATCTCGGCTGGGAGCATCGCACGGACTTTTGTGAAAACCTGGATATCCTTCTTCGGCGTACCTGCTGCCGTCACTACTGATCGCGGTTCTCAGTTCACATCCGAGCTATTTCGTGATTAGCAGCACTTACTCGGCTGTCAAAACTTCTGCACGACCGCCTATCACCCAGCGATAAATCGCCTAGTGGAACGTTCCCATAGTCAACTCAAAACCCCCATCTTTGCTAAGAAGTCTGACTCCGACCGTTAGAAAAATTTGCCGCTCACTTTGATTGGCGTCCGCAAGATCATCGAAAAAGACATCGCCTGCACTCCAGCTGAAATTGTCCATGACAGCACATTAAGCCTGCCGGACGTAATGTTCGTTTGACCGTTTGACACTGCGCACGCGCTAGGTAGAGCACAATTCATCGAGGACCACCTTGAGGCAGAGTCAAGTATATGAAGATCTGCATACAAGACCGTCAGTGTTTGCTGGAGTTGACGCACAAAAGAACTTTCTTTAGCCGCCCCATGGGGATCCGTTTAAAGCGCCCGAACGCGAGATTACGTACTCCGTCATCAGCCCCAACCACACTCATTATTTGGCAAGCAACGGCCACATAAAAGTAGCCTACTTAGACCCTCATGACCTGCCTCCACCTCCTCCAACCGTGGCTACCCTTTTGTTCCATCCGCATATTTTGAACAAATCCACTCCACAATCTATCCGAGCGGTTCCGGAATCCGCCATACCCGCTGACGATGCACAGTTCTTTCAATCACCCTCCACTACAAACTGCGAAGGAATGTGCAAATCTGTCATCTGCTTGCGGATCACACAGAGTGATGTCATTTATGGTACTCTCGAGGATCTCACATATTACACAACGCTTAAGGAGGGAAATTCTGTAGAATTTTTCAACTTAATTCGCACCTGCGTTGTTCCTCGAACCTTTCACCTTACCCAAGTTCACACGTGCATTCGATTTTTAAACTGAATGAGACGAGAAAATCAATAATACACATTTTTCTCCAAGGTCACAGGTCGTGCATTCCCTCTGTGTTCCGTGTCGCTTGTGTGCCGATCTCTGGAAGTCTACCTGTTGAAGGAATCAACTGTCTATTTCAACATATCGCCGGAATTACCTGTAGTCAAAACTATCTCCGCTGTGATCTCCAAATACCTTTGGAGCGAAATGACATATAGTGTCTTTTGGATATCTTTATTAAATGCAGTGGAAATTTGGAACAACGTGCCTTTGCAAACTACTGTGATTCAGTTCCTTTTGTTCCCATCATATTTTGGCCTCATGTTCATAGATGAGCTTTAGATGGTGCCTAGACCCACTAACCTTCCTGCACACCGAGATGCCTCGTAGCGTATGTAACACCCTCACCTACTGCCAGTACCTGCAGTATAAGGCGTACGTTAAGATGTGTTACCACCCAGCCATAACAGTCCATGGGGGCCTATCCCCTACCGAGAGCAAGATGCCACCGCAATTGCAACGCGAACGCGTTTTGTGTGCGCAGTTTGGTCCAAGTGGATTATTTAAATTTCTGGATCGCTGTGTACCGTCCTTTGTTAAGGTGGCTGGTCAATTTTCATAAAGGTGCAGGATTCTCCCTCATGGGGTGCACACAACACTGTGTATGTGGTGTTCGCAGTGTCAATTCAGGGAGAATGTCAGACAATCTGCTTTGCGTACCATTTGTGCACCATTGGTGCTTTGTCTGTGCGGATGTGCACCAATTGGACATCTTCATCCGCCAGCCAGTCTAACGAAAATCGCTTCTAAACAATTGGAAGTGCCCAGCGTAAAATAACTGCAACTTTGGTATGCCCACAGCACCCTGCGTTGTGATGACGTGCAACCTGACACATAATGAGTAGGCGTGTTCTTAAAACCTCAGAGCATCTGCTCTGAAAAAAGACGGCTTACAAGATCATTAACAGGATGAAGCATAACGAAATGCACAGATGAGTACTACTGAATCATAACGTCGGAGAAATAATGATAAAAAGCTGATGGAAGCTCAGTTCCGACTATCACGTTCCTCTGGAGTAAGTGAAAGTAGGTAATACCGCGAAACAAAAGGGAGGGCGAATGAGAAGGTGTTCACTCACAGTGGAGTGAAAATTCCATCAAAACTTCGAGCAGCGGCGTATGTAACTGCGAAACCTATTCCTTTCAGCGATGCTGTTAAACCAAGACGTCTAGCTATCCAACATTCTGTTCTCAGCAGCTGCCAGCACGCGTGGAAAAACCGCTCCCAGAGTGGTCGCACCTGTGGTGCAGCAATCATCTAGTAGACTGAGCCCACCATGTGATCCATTTCGGCCGGAAATGACTGTCATAAAGGCGGGTTTCTTGTCATTCGGGTGCTGAGGTATAAGGCGGATACTGAAAGCTATACGGAAAATAACAACACGAGACATACAAGTTCAAAACCAATGATTCACTTGAACACGATCAAACACGCATTGCTTCGTTATGGCTAGATGGTTGGACGCAAACAAAATTAAGGTAAAAAAGGTTATGCAGTGGATAGTCAAGATGGACAAACTTAGCCAGAGTAAGGTCGAACGGACAAACGACATGAGGCCTTGGTGATACATCAAAAGTGGCGTTGATCGGAAGAAAAAACTGTCAGGCACTTAATCCGAATGGTCGTTTCAATAGAGAAAGATTTAAACATTCGGGATCACCAGATTGTGAGGTGGAACTATATATTTAACGAAGCTGATCACGTGGCCAAATGTGATGGGAACAAAAGGAACTGAATCACAGTAGTTTGCAAAGGCACGTTGTTCCAAATTTCCACTGCATTTAATAAAGATATCCAAAAGACACTATATGTCATTTCGCTCCAAAGGTATTTGGAGATCACAGCGGAGATAGTTTTGACTACAGGTAATTCCGGCGATATGTTGAAATAGACAGTTGATTCCTTCAACAGGTAGACTTCCAGAGATCGGCACACAAGCGACACGGAACACAGAGGGAATGCACGGCTCGTGACCTTGGAGAACACTGCGTGTTATATAGCATGCAAGCCAGCCGTTTTTACTCTGACTGTCCGTAGCACCTACAAGCTAACTTTGGGGCCATATGGTGGCACCGGGGAACAGCATTCCTTCAAAGTACGGGTTCCAGCAGCATTCCTGTGAAGGGAATCACCATGAATAGGCATGGGGCAACGACCCAGTATGCCAAGCACCTGAATTGGTCGAACGTAAATTAAAAGAGCGCCGACAATACAGCAGCACGCTTTGTTACACAAATCAAATTTAATCGGTGTGCGCTTGGTGTTTTTGACCGCGTGTTACAACAACTGACCCATTCCATTTTTTTCAAACATCAAGTCCACATGTGAACTTGGGTGGGGTGGAAGTTTCATAGGACATTAAAAATTATGGAAAGAGGAAGGGTGTACAAACGCTGCAGCAGTTCGAAGTTTCCGTTTGATTGCCTGTTATCCAAGAGGTTGAAATCATGAATTGGTATTCCCAGTGCTCTGTATACGTTAATTTTGTATTTCCTTTCCGATTCCACAAAAACACCTAACGCATTCTACAATGTCCTGACACTCAAACTCCCGTACTGGTCGAACGTTCCGCAGGATTACCAGCGTTCCGTCGTTTCGAGCAAACAACCAAGTCCTGTCTGAAACTCCGTCCATATTACTGTAGCGGTCCGGGAGCTCCCACATTCACTCACTTCCACCTATTTTGCCGCCGTCATCCACACTGAATAATAGCAGTCCCTGGACCTCCTATTTTCCATCCTACGGGTCGTCCAATTCCAGCATTACCCTGACTCTTGGGCCGGACACCACTTTTTGGTGTGTTAGTTGATGTAACCACGCATCTTTCAAAATCACAATTTGTGGAGCATGTGGAATATTTTCTGAGAAGCAGGTGTATCAATTGATTACTTTGGGATGTACACAAAGCTCACCAGTACAATTACAGAATGTTGATTGTGTCACGAAACCCCTAGCAAACGTGAACCGAGTTGCTTTTCACTGAGTGAGGACATTGATCTAGAGTGCTTTCTGGCGAATTACCACGTATTAGGTGTTTTGTTCGTGAATGTGGGAATTTGGGTGCCTGCAATTCTCGATGAATGGACGTTGTTCATGATGAGCTACTGTGGTCAATGTTTGATAAGTCGGCAACTTATCCGTAACAGTCGTGGCATTATGTTGCAATAAACTTTAATAAACGCATGATCAGACTAACTTGCACACAACGTCGAGTGGCCTAAACAAAGATGTCAGAATTAATTTTTCCACTGAAACAAAACACCGCAAGCTCATTTATGGCTCTCCAGTCAGTGCTATTCTTTACCCGTGACTTATGGAAATGACTTCAACTGTCGTCATTTCGATTCATGAAGATCAGGTCATCAGTCTAAGCAATGGAAACCGTGCTGTTCTCCGCTTTGATACCACCGAATTTTGTAGTGAGAAAAATAATGCTGCTAATAAGAAACGCGTTAATTGCTGGAGTACACTGTGGAATGTGAGTGGCTGGTGTAGAAATACTGACAAAATGGTGCCGGAAACGGAGTTCTGAGCGTCGTGTTCCACCATCAAGTGATGGCTTCAATCACTCGAGCGGCTGGAAACTAACATCACCATACGACGAGAAGTGGGCGATAAGAAGCGATATACTTCGCGACAAAATGAGAATTTTCCAGTAAATTTGAACAACGGCGCATATAAGTACAAGCCCCTGAATGACAGTTGGCGGACTGATAAAGTGACATTCCGTCTTCGGTGTTTGACGAGTGTTGTATGCCTCATGAAAAGCCAGTGACTGCGCCATCTATCTCTATCCACACCCTTCTCGTTGGCCTTTCTTCTTGCCAACGAACTCTTCTCGGGAAAGATTGCGAGCTTTCCTTGCAAAGAGCGACATAAACATTGGGATTACGTGCGAAAAATCATTTCCCCCAAGAATGTTAATATTGATGTGTTGCTAAACCTTTATATCGTTAGCTTGTGGAAAGTTGTTCTCGCCTAGTTTATCTACTTTACTTCCTACTGCTGAGCCTTTTTATATGTGTACCTTGGTCTCATTTCGCGCTCGGTCGCTCCGTCATTACGCGACCGTTGCACGCGATTGTATTTACGTGAACCATCATTCTCGGAGCTCGTATATCCGGTGGAATCAATTTCGAGGTTTGTAGTTGTCTTCTATATACTTTATATTAACTTTCTTGTACCATGGCGCCTTATTAATAAGAAGCCTGCCTTTACGACCGCCTCCATTTTAGATCCGAAATCGGTTGCTCGACGGGCTTAGAATTTACAGACGCTGGTTGCTCACGAGCGATCCAGTCCATCGACAGACCTTGCAGGTGGACTGAGCATTGTTCGAAGAATTACTGAACTCCCAGTCCTATCACACCCGTTGAATCAATGTAGCACTACCGCCGGGTCACCTTGATGTCCCATTATCGGGTAGCCTTGCAGCACTAGGACGGAAATATAGTGAGCCAAATATTAGGTAACAGTAAGTTGAAATTTCCTGGAACATACCGACGGGCCTCAGTTTATTCGGACATCGGTGAGCAGGTCGACCAAAAGCTGTTGAAAACAGCTTTCTCAGCGTCGCCTCCGCTTCAACTGTTTCGGCTGCAGCGGTACATGACAGCAAACTAAATGGTATCAACGGAAATGAAGTAAGCTGCACAGCCGTGTTTGCAGTTGATCAATCATGTCTTTGATGGCAACCACCAATAGTGCATACACTTTTCAGCAGCATTGCAGTTACACTGAATCAATATCGTCGTCATTTGGTTACGCTGGTTGGCGATGGTAATTTGAATGCTAGCTGTTGAAGAGGTTTGGAAGTGGCAGTCTCGTTGGTAACTGTCAGTGACGTCTACAGTTTTTGAAGAAAATGACCAGCAGTCGATTGATTTAACGTCATCCACAGTATGCTTTGTGGACCTATCATGGCTGTAGCTGTGCAAACGTTTATAAATAAATTTGGCGTTGGACAGGCCATAAAGGTTAGGACGATATATTGAGTTTCATGTGAGTTGCAAGTTTGGTAAAACATTGACGGGAAAGTTACTGGAATTCCAGCTTCCCTGTCGTTCTTTTAGAGACAATGAAAGTGCTAGTATGGTGATGTGCAGTTCATTGCTGAATACAACATTGTTAGCAGTCAAGCTGCTGCCAAATAGTATCGCATCATTTTTACTTATACTCGTGTAAGAAAGAAAGGAGTAGTGCAAAGTTGTTCACCTCCGAGATTGAACAGTTCAGAAACCGAATGTAATCACAAGTAAACGACAGAGTTTCATGTACTCCTTCAGAGTTTTACATCTTCCAACGCGCTCTGCCCTACATTTTGCGGTCAAGCGGAGGATGTATGCAGTTCGAATTGATCAGGGGGTTGGGGGCTCGATAATGCAGGTTTGGCCTCCTAGTATGTTAGTATCCACGTCGGAGCGCAATACAAGCACGGTGCAGTTGTGATACTTCACTCCATCTAAGGCTTCAAAACACCGCGAAATTGAGCGCTTTTGGGATGCGGTAGCACACATACCACCTCAAAAAACGCATCCGTGAAACGTAAGAACTGGGGTGACAACAAGAATGGGTTGTCTTGGTGAAAATGTTAGAAAACGTTTCAACACCAAACTGAAAGCTAAAAACGTTTCTAATATTTCCTAATCTTCTCATAAAAATGGCTTACTCTTAGTGGATAGAGCGCGCGTACCGCGTCCGTAACATGCATTGTAATAGTTTCAGAAATGCATAGAACGCAAGCATTTGTGCCGAAATGACGGCTTTCCCTTCGAAACATTCGTACCCAAAAATTTACACCGTTTCTGCTCTTCGCTTATCTCAGCTTTTTCTTCCATGTTTGTGTTTGTGACTGTGACGTCCAAAGTGCTATTTGCCAACCTGTCACTCATGGTTATAATGCACAAGGCTCTCTTCTTTCAAGTCTTTCACGCAAATATTAGAGCATTTTTGAATCAGATAACACGCTCACTCCTTTAAAGCACACCAGCCTCCCTAGCACGATATTTGCTGCCGTCTGTTTGATGCACCCAGGCGGAGACAAGAGTGTGATTGCCAACTGAAGACCGATTGCTACTCCCTCAGTTGTTTCAAAAGTTTTGAGACCCATGTTGAATGGCGCACTCCGAGATCTCGAAGCTGAATTATTCAGCATGGTTTTCGACGATGGCGTCGCTGCGTTACCAACCTTGTCTCATCGATGGATCAGTAAGCACAGATTTGATCCAGGCCTCGGAGTTCTTCTCATATTTTATTTTCAGTGAAGTTTCTCACAGAGTCCTCCACTACAGCAACACTTGTGTACCTCTCGTCCATGGATTCCCCCCTCATGTCCCGCATGTTGGACTGAATGTCCGTCGGTGCCTCTGTGCCCGCGTGTGCTCCAGCACCTTTATGATCACATCAGGAGCCCTGCAAGGTCCAATCCTCATGCGGTTACTACTTCCACCGTTCGTTAATGATCTTTCTGAGGTCTCACCACCCCGCCTTCTCCGGCGTGTGAATGGCATCAAGTAGTGGCGTAATATACTGTCAGACAGGATGAACGATCTTCCGAAGGAGATTTTCATTTTTTTCGTGCATGATCTTTGGTGGACAGCTTCCCACTTAGTGTTGCGAAATGAAAAGTTCTGCAAATGCGCCCTCCCTACTTTGAGAGCAATGTCAGGGAACATTTTCACTTCTTGAAGCTTCGTCGAAAGAAGACTTGAGCCCATCACAGTCTCCTATTTTTTCACACCTGACCTCACTGGCAAGATCTCCTGTGGTGTGCTGTTTAGGTCCATGGGAAGTCCAGACGAATCGTAAATCGGTATCTTCGCTCATTCCTGGATAGTAACATCTTGGCGGCCGTCGTATATCTAGTTTGCTGTCCTCTATCCTGACACTGTCTAAAGTTCAGCCACAAAGCAAGTACGCGAGATCTCTCCTCATACATATCATCAGCGTCTCAGACTTTTAGCTCTCCTCTCTCGAATGTAGACGCCTCAGGGTGAACCCAATTTTTCTGTATGAAGACTTCCATTTGACTGCATACCCATTCGTCCGCCTTTTCTACCGGGCTTCTACGGACCTCCACAATCATGGGTTTAAACTTATCTGTCAACTCTGTTGATTCAGTGTTTGTATACTCTTACTTGACATGTATGTGTGCAAGCTACGGAACGCCCGTCCTACTGAACTCGTTCTGCGTGTGAATGTGGATGATTTCAAGCACGGGAATGATAAACCCACGCTTACTAAGCCCAGGAGGTTTGGTCGATTTACGATGGGCCACCTCGCTGAGTAATCTGGCGCTAAACGTTCGCTCTAGAGTACAACTGTGTGACTCATATGGTGCAGTCTGGCGAGCATGCACGTTTTACATATTTCGCCCTGCGAATTAATGCTTGTCACTCGATGCAGCCACGTTTGAACAACACAATCTTTTCGCATCTCAGATCATCTCGGATCACTTCATCAAGGTCAGCTCGAATGTCCAGTTAGACGGTTGGGCAGCTATTGTATGCCCGTTGTTGTTGACTCACTGGTGAGTCGAAAACAAATTTCAACACAGCTTTCCAAATCGCTCACCATGCTCATCGTCGTTTATAGTCTGAATTGATCTTTGGATGCCTTTGGGGGCGCCTCGTGTCATTCACTGTCTCTGTCACATTCCGCTGATAGAAGCCTTGTCGTTTTGCTGTTGTAAGCCGTCATTGCCGCTAGTCTTTACCACACATGTACACTCACGATCAAACAGCGTTGGTGGGTAAGAGATATCTAGCTTTTGTAGCCTATCCAATCCTTATGTGGCTATTCACGACGGAGTTCTGTGCCAAATGTGCCTGGGCCAGTAGCATTTCAAGTTTACTGGCCTCAAAGGGGAAGAGTACATCTTGTATGCTCCACGAAAACAAGTGATGCTCAGGTTAGGCTACGAGACTTCTCAAAGCGTCAACGCACTGAACGAGACTGCAGTAGAAACAGCACCATTTGGGACGAAGAAGGCTCCATCTACGTTGGATATAAAGTGCTCGCTCTTCCTGGTGTGGTTTGTCCGAAATGCAGTGGTGTGGCATACTGCCCAGAATGAGGGAGGTTTCACACGTCCGAAAGGTAGTACAGTTCGTGGGAGGGGGATAGTCCTGTAGATATATGGGTCACGACCACATCGTCTCCATGTAGAGATGTCGAGGCCGTGCTGAATAGCTCCTTCTCACTGGACTCATCGTGGTTTTCACTAGTAGAATTTGCTCTACAGCTACCGAGAAGTCGGCCAGGCTTCTTGTGGTTTCACCCGGGAATCAGTGTGCGGATGTGCCCCATAGAACGATGGCCATGATTTCGATCAAGGCCATTTCGGTGAGTTTTGCTCGATCGTTCTTTACGACGGCGTTGGAAATGCCCCTAGCCCGCTAGGACAAGGTCATATATCAAGATTGACCCCAAGATCTGAGCTAAAACAGTTCCTAATCCACATTCCCAAGTAAAGACCAGCGATCCCCGAGAGGTCAACCTACAGAACCTAATTCAGAACGGTAGTGGTTATTCCCGTCGCGTTAGTGACGACGAGTTTTGAAAGGTGACCGATAGCGACGGTGCGAAACTCCACTTTTCTCTTCTATCCTCACACTTTGCTCTGAAAATTTCTGTTAAGAACAATGTTGCTGCCAAACTCCGCAATTCCATGAGTCTGCTAGATCCACACTCAACATTCAAGAGGACTTATACTCAAGGTGCTCCAGACGCCCTCACGGCGAGTGAACTGAAAGTTTTTTTGGTGGATCGCTTCACAGCCGAAGGTGTCACCAAAATTTTTGCCAACTTCCAAACCGTGAAAGCAATTCTTCTAGCAGGGTGGGGTCAAACGCAAACCATCTTAAGATCCTTTGGTTAGCGGCCCAGTGTGTGGCACGGCTGATTCGTAATTTGCCGAAACAGACCCCTCGGACGGGTACCCTTTTGAAGGCACTGGATGGGTCACTTTCATAGCCGTGTTTAAAACAGGCTATCGGCACCCTCCTGCTAGTTGTTTGGTTATCAAACTCACCAGCATTCCATGTAAGATAATAAGGCGTTCGTCAAAATACGCCAACCTCAAGCACTTTGTCTCTAATGATCCGTTTTTCTCTACTCACACAGGCTTCTTTCTTGACCTTTCATGCATAACCGATATTCCAATCTTCATGGACAGCCTGACAGAGGCCGACATCAATCGCCACATCTCCAAAGCTAACTTCTTGGGTTCTGTCAAAGCCCCCAACTATACCTCACAGTCTTCTTGTGCATCAACTGACAGTTGGTGGAATCACATCATCCCCTGGTGACAGAACTTTTGACAGCAAAATCCGTTCAGGTTATCCTCAGTCTTCAGCTACCTCCGTCGGAACTTCTCGAGGACCTGTGCCTCGTCCGTCGTTATTTGTTTATTTATTTGAAAACAGCCACTGGTAGCATGTAAGATGTCTTGCGCAGTGACATTCCTTTCGTATTTCATCGGTTAGTTTTGTAGAATTAACATACACTTTATATGGTGAGGGAGCAGACAGCTAGGCGAAATCAATCTAGTCATATTTGAGACAGTCAATCAGGTGACGAGAGCGAAAGCGGCAAGATGTAAGTGAGGCGTACTCATTGATAAAAAAGATGAATTTGATGTAATACAATAGAATTTTTGTCGATCAAGAGATTACTAGGAGTCTGAAGAGCAAGAGATGGTTAGAAAATCCATACATATTGAATGGAAGAGGTCAGATATGGCTGGAAAAGCTACAGAAAACAAACAGGTTAAAAGAGTGTACATCAAATTACACTGATTATGAAGATAACACAATACGGAGTGAGAAAGGATGGGGGTGGTCCAACATTTGTGAAAAGTTTATTAAGAAATACGTGCGGTTAGAAATTCGGGCCCGAAAGAAATACGAGAGCATTGGAGAAGGAGTGACAGTTGCAACCTAACCAACATAGTGAAAGGCTAGTCACTAACTGTTTCTGGGCGCATAAAGTGGAACGACTTCAGTAATAGTGACAGCCTATTTTAGTTTAGGTCTGAAGAACACTCTGAAGGCGGCCCTTGGATTCACTGAGTGCTCGGTCTGTAGCAGATGTTTTGTGGTGGCACTGGCGACACAACCGACCCTTGAATTCGAAAGCCATTTTGGGATGCGTTCGTCAATACGTATGCCGATGCGCCTCCTAGTTCTGTCGACGTATCTGCTTTCACAGACACAATCAGACGTGTGCGCGATATTGGATTGGGTAAAAAGGGGCACCACATCATTTCTAGGTATGGTGGGGGCACGAGTAGTTGCATCTGCGTAGGCCAGCCGAGCGACGTTGTATGTGCACTTGAGTGCTGCATCTCAACGGCGTTTTATAACGGCGGAGACATTATCACTTTTAAGAGACAAGGTTAGATAGACAGGCTTGCAAGAAACATTAATGGGTGTAACCCGCACCGGTTATGGAGTGGAGTACTTTCGGATGAATCTTTTGGTAACCTTTACCTATCAGAGTCTCGTGCACCAACATCAGTTTATTTTCTTACTCATCCTCCGTCACAATACCTTCGAACTCTGTGATCCACAGTCCATACAAGGCCACGTTTTCGAGCAACCGGTGCAAAGCTGTTGAAATACAGATATTGTCCTGTCTGTATGGGCTTGCGATAGACACTTCTAGGAAGTGACCCATCTCTGCGTCTTTCCAACAAAACATCTAGGAATGATATTCTCTCATTTTGTTCGAATTCGGGGGTGAAAGTTAGTCTGTATTACAAACTACTTAACAGCTCGTGAAAAGCTGTTACTTGCCAGCAGCTGTCGAATACGGCAATAATAATGTCTACGTATCGTTTATGAAGCAGCGCGTTCCGATTTTCAGTGGACACTGATTGTTCTCAGTGACCCATGAATATGTCAGCTTACACAGGTCCTTATGGACTACCCATTGAAACTCCATCTATTTGTCTGTAGAAGGCGTCGTTGAACACAAATTGGATATTGAATGTGCACGTTTTCAGCAACTTTGAGAGCTCAACGATGGGAATGGCACGTGTTAGCATACGTTTGTTTGTTATTTTATTTCGCTAAAGCGTGGATATTTGTTCATATATAATCGTTTATGCCGACTACCTAACGCTTATTTTGGCAGCGCGGCTCTTCATGCTGACGACTTAAAGGCATGAGAGGTTTGGGATATCAGTGCACCTTAATAGTGTGACTGGCTAATTGGTTGACTGAGCTCTCTTCCAAACGGCAGTAAACGTGCGTTTATGTCACTCACAGTTGACCTTGAGACTTAATTCTCGGAATATATTGTAAGGAGTACAATAGATACATCGAAGTTCCCCTCAAAAAGGACCTGAGGATTTGCGTGCCGTTCAGTTTGTCCCCTTTTTTACCACTAGATGTTTGCTGAGAAGGGCTTATTACTGGGGCTGAAAAAGAAGTCTTCCGTCGCATGGACAAGTGCGCATTTTTGAGCACCTTGAGGGGTCCATATAAGACCGCTGCATGACTGCCACTTAAGTCGTGCGTATCGGATTTGATAAAACCGTATTCGCCATAGAATGTGTCTAAGGAGCAGTCACCGAAATGGCTACCGGCAAGCGACATTTTTTCTGAGAATTTCTACTTGAAATTCTTCGTCCCTATTCAACTGAGTCCTTGAGAAACCGAGGTGTATTATCCTTAAGCACAATTTCTCTGGCGTAGGACTTACACAGCAATTCTTTAACCTGGCGGCTGATACTAGTCAAAATGGTCACAACAGGAGGCTCTGAATGCTTTGGTCCCGTATCTTTCCAGGACGATGAATCTTCCACCTGGCCTTGCCATCGGCTTTCCTGGAGAACATCGCAAGGAGTCACTCACTTCACGTCTTCTTCTGACGTCGCTGATTTCAACTTATCATGCTCTAATTACCTTTTGTGATCCCGAAGAGTGACGACACCACAGTTTTCCCTGGCTGTATTTTGGGTAGCTGAAGCCTGCTGGATATCGAAATAGATAAAGTGAATGCGCCGAGTGACTTGAAACTAATCGTCACAGCTACTAAGGCCATCTGTTTATCAAAGCATGCTACTTATTACTTTTAGGTGATAAAGGTAAGACGCTCATTTTTGTCTCATCTACCGACTGTAGTAGCACGGTAGTAAGTCGCAGCACCCACGTTTCACTCTAAATTCTAGGAAATCCTGAACTGGTTCCGGCAAACGTTCAATCGGGCTTTGGCCTCGCTTTTTGGCTCATCAGTGAGTATCACCGAATGAACGATGATCGGGAGTCTTCCCTGAGTCTCTCTTCTGAGAAAATGTTGCCGTGTCACCGTCCCCTTCGAATTTGCGTCGAACACGATCGAGCTGAAAAACTCCCACTAGACTTAAGCTAATATTGTCTCACAGTGACCATTCAGGAGGTATGTGCCTTTCAGACCACCCCAATAGAAGGGCTCGTATCTCTGGATCCTGAGTCTTAGCACCATTTCCGGTCTAAGGGCACTGAGTTAACTGTTGATCACCATACCGTGATGTGCAATAAGTGCATCGCTGCAGTCAGGCGTGCTCACGGTAGCTCTCAGAGTGACCTGACGATTTAATCTAAAGAAAATTCCGAAGATTTTATAATAATAACGGCATATTCATCGACGCATCTGTGAGAAATGCGCTCAGAAGAGCGGGATCAACGTACATGCTATAAAGCCTTCATGTCCGTTATGTCACTGCCGAAACCAGCTACGACAACTATCGCTACTGTAGAGGTTTTGTCCAACTCCAGGTGGTTGCGGCATATACCACTCACCTACAGGCCGCATTCTTACGTGGCGCGACTCACCTTGGCCGCCATGAATAAAAAACCGACTCCCAGACCCAAGTTTCAGCTTCAGGGTATCTCCACCCGATGTGTTCAAGAAGCTGACACCGCTGAACACTCGTCGCCGAGCCCAGATAATATTCCATATTGTTCGCTCAACGTCTGCTGGCTACTTGACCCTCCAGCCGCAATCCCCTTTTACTCACGAATTATTGGAGAGTGATGTTTCACAAAAACGGAGACGCTGTCTTGTGACGCTCAGTTACAAAAGTCGGAACCCCAGCAGTGCTGTGAACTACTGTCCTGCTAATTTACCTGTGACTCCCTGAAAAGTTCCGGAGGGATTAGTGGATGAAAACACCTGCAAGTACACAGTTCCTCCTCCCCTGAGCAACACGGGTCCCGCCCGGGTGACTTGTGCACCACTGGCCTACTACCTGCTTGCAAACCTTGAATAAAGGCCGTTGATTCCGCCCCGAGCGTCAGTCTTATGCGCCTGGACACTACATAGCTAGCGGTTGCTCTGGTTGATCGTCAGATGATTCAAGCTTCTAGCTAGCGCTAAATCTTGTGAAATTACTGGAATCCTGCTAACCGCACACATGGGCTGATAACCCAGTAAACCACAATGATAGGGTTCATAGCGCATGCACAAACAAGCTAGCACTGCTAGGTGTACTGTAGAGCCCAGCACTCGGTCCCTAACTTTATAGTAATCAGTGGTTCCACCCTGACCACGCCTTGTGAGTGCCTGATATCTGCGGGTTATAAAAATCCAGTCTTCTGCATTTGGTCCAGCAGATGGAGATTCTTTCCGGCCAGACCTCGGTAGACTCGACTAATGGTCGGTGGACAAGCGGCTCTCGTTCAAACTAAGCGGGTGCACGATTCTTCATGCTGAGCATACCGCATGTGGTTCAAAGTTGTGATCTCGGAACACTGATGCGATGAAACTTAGGGTTTTTCTGCAGAACGTCTACACCGTTGAAGAAAGCCAATGGCTTGAAAAGCTCAGAGAAAAAGAGTTTGGGTTGTTCAAGCCAAACTCACTTCCGTGGCCTTCTTTACAGCCTAGGAGGGTTCCAAATGGAGCTAAATTTGAGCCTGTCCTTCCTATTTAATCCAGGACACCGAGCCACGTGAACAAGTTTAGGAGCGAGATTCCAATCCGGTTATATGGCTGCAGAGATTGACATTTGCCACGAGACTGCAGTGGCTGTATATGTTCGGCCTTTGACGTCATGATTTTTTAGACAACACGACGATATTCCCTAAGTTTCTTCTCGGCCAACTTCATCCCAGCACCCGTTCGCTTCGACTCAATGGAAGATGAACTTGTACGGTGTTGTGGCCATCTGAGCACAAGCATCTGGTTTCGGTTTGCTAACCAGCTTGCATGCAGGTTGTTTCCTGTTTCTTTAATCATTTACTATTTGTTTTTCTTTTATTTTATCAGTGTTCATGCCTGAATAGGTTGGTTACAAGGAGGGGTAGACGAAGACTGCAGCCGAATCCTCACAAATGAAGCGCGGAAATCTGTTGCCAGCTAACGTAGAAAAGTGGACTGTCATTCTGCTGGCCGACACGTATTGTGACGTGAAATAGACTGAGTTGCCTCGCGCTCTATAGATAATTCAGCTAGTGGTGTCGTAAAAGGAAACTTCCCCGTACGAGGTCTTTGTTACTAGAACACCCTACCGAGGGAGGCCGCAGTGGATCCCCCAGAGCTGTTCAAATACCAATTCGACAGGCAACACACCGGGGTGAAATCCCAGTCGATCATCACCCCTATCGACCGCACTATGCCAGGTCAAGCGCAAGTGTTGGGCTGATAGAAAATATCGAACAAACACCCTAACGGCATCTTAAGTGCTGCTTGTCGGAACATACGTTGAAAATTTTCCTTCTATTTACTTGCACCCCTTCCATTTTCATTCACACTCAGTGGTGAGTGCACTTCGCGCTTTGTGCATGTTTGTCACAGTGGATCTGTCAGGCTGTTGGGAACCTGAGGGCTGTGGACTACATCACTCTCACTGATTTCTCTCTCAGTCAGCTTTGGTCGTCACCTCTCTCTCGTTATAACTTCACTTGTTGTCTACCTCTTTCTCGTTTCACATACATTCCCTTACTGTCGAGCAACTCAACGGCACACGTCTATCTCATTACAGTATCGTTACCCCTAACTCCGCTTTGATCAGCGTGCTACACATATCCATACAGAACACCTGAAAAGGGTGACTGTGTGCACTTCTCTCTAGAAGACCGAGCAACTATTCAGCTACAAGCAAACAGCCTCATGCAGCAGCAACCAACCTACCAAATCTATAGGAAATTTTGAAACTAAACTTGGATTTGACTGGCGCACGGGAGAACTCTTGAACCCAGACAGAAATCAGAATCGTACGGAGTTCTCACTCGTGTAATACCGCTAAAGGCATTTTCATGGTCGTCAGCGCAACGATACCGATCGTACTCACTGAAGTTTGAATTTCTGGCGTGAGAGGAAATAGTTATATGTTGAAAAAGCCATTATTGTGGACTGAAGGTAGAGGATTAGAAGGTTACCACATATTTGGCGCACCTGAGGATAATTGTGTGCGCAAGAAAGATTAGCGAAAGGAGTGTGATTTATCAAAAGTGTTGTTTGACTATTTACTGCCCAATTGAGCTACGTACAGGCCGCTGCACTTGGAATATCCATTCCAATTGAGTCAATAATTATTTATCGGTCAATTTCCTTAGCCAATACTAGCGGCAGTAGAAATTGGTGGAGATTCCACGCACGGGTCCAAGAAAACATACTCAGGTGGTCACTCTGGAAGTTGGTGGCTGCGGTAATAACAAGTGTAACTTAGTGGTTGGTAACGAGGGTAGACAGTGTGGTGTGTGTGTAAGGTTGTCCCACTGCTGTTGTAGCAAGCTCTCCAAGTGGACCTGTGAATTGTATGCCGTTTTAAAGAGGTTCTATTGGTTTATGGGGCATGTGTAGATAAACTCTGTGATTACGCTTCTGCTGTGAGCACTGAAAGAAACCAGGATGAGGTTTTTGAAAGTAGCGCATCGCCTGTGTTGCTCAGCGAGTTAGCCGGTAGCACACGGGAAGTGAGAGGTAGTGAACGCAGTGACTTTGGTATTGATATGTTCGCCGAGCTTGGCATTTAGGTTGCAAAAGTTTCATCACCAAGAGAGGTGACATCATCAGTGCGTGAGTGTTTCAGCCACATTCAAAATTATACGCTGAAACACTCACGCACTGATGATGTCACCCCGCTTGGTGATGAAACGTTTGCGACCTAAATGCCAAACTCGGCGAACATATCGATACCGGAACCATCAACCCGAGCTACGAACAACAACACCACTGTTCCCAACCATCAGAAACGGAATGACACTAGGGGGGCTTTTCAACAAGATGAAAGGCTCCTATAGATACTGAAGAAATAAGGCAACTGAAGATCCTTTTCAGTCGTCAGTTTTGGTCACTGAGGTAGAAGATGAAACCGCTTCTGAGACTCAAGCTGATTTGAAAGTCCCCGCTACTAACAGGGTGGGTTGCAGAAAAGCAACTCTCGTAAAAGGGAACAAAGGCGGTGAGCGGGATGGAAGGTGGAAAAATGGTGAGTAACCGGAAATTGGCCAGAAATAATGTGAAGAGGGGAAAAAATGTATTTGAGTAACTAGAAGAGCTAGTTATGGGTGTTTGTTTGAGAATGGAATTCCACGGGCAAAGATTTGCGGAGGTCCGTAACCAAGGGGAGCGTTTTGTTAAGGGTGTGTTAGGTCTTGAAAGTGAAGGGGACTCAATACTTGCGGAAAACAGAAATGTCGTCATCAGAGGCATACCTCAAGAAAAAAGATAAAGTTAGGGATAAAGCGATAAGATTTTACGTAGTTAATCTTCCAAGCAAGTAAAAATTCCTGAACATGTGGCTATTAATTAAGTAACGAAGTTGGGCATCTCGCAGGTAAATGCATGGTCTAAGGTCCATGCTGGATGAGTTGACTAACTCTATGCACCGAGACAAGCTCCCGGTGGCGGCAGGGCTTATATGCATGGCTACTCAACGAGAAATTACGGCGACGCCAGACGAACCGGCTGGGTTCAGAGATGCAAAACGTTCTGGTGGCACTAAAGTATCACTCCTCAGGCAGCACTACATTAGAGAATCAGGACCACAGGCACGGCTAACCCGCCTACAGGGCAGGGAACAGGCGGATGGTTTACTGTCACTGAAAGAGCTACTCAAAGGCGTCGCCAGAAATCGTTCAGCTTGAAACTGGGAAAAAGCGGAGGACTTCCTATGAAGAACGGGGGGGAGCTCAGATATAATGCCCGAACAGTAGGCTGCCGCTGGAATCAGTACAGTGGAAACAAAAATGTGGATTTGGGAAGTCCCTTAGGGTCTTCCATACCGACGCTAATGGTCTTGGGAATCAGTGGGATGAACTCTCAGGGAAATTAGTAGGGAAGGACGTCGTTTGGGTTGCTGAGACCTGGTTACAGGGGACCGTGTCCGTCGACAATATTTGCCCTCTGGGATATTTTGTCCATAGGGTAGATAGAAAAGATGACAAAGTGGGTGGCGGGTGTTCGGTTGTTGATAGCGCAACATTATCGTCAGCGCCAAGAAGAACCGTTGATTTTGGAAATATTCGATTGTTAAGCTATTCCACAGCGGATGCCAGAACAACGGTGTTGCCCCTGTATGTTTGTCAAACTCCCCGTTCTACTCGGCAGGAGAATGGGCAACTCCTCAGTGTTACTGGAAGGCAAGCAAGCATGTCATAGCGAGCCCATACTGTCGGAGATTTCAACGCTTCAGAGGTAGAGTGGAGATGAATGTATGCTGCCAGTGATACGGTTATTGGGTATTGTTACACACCGCAAGAGGGAAGGCATTGCTCCACATGTCACTAAGATTACTAGGTGAATGGATGGACAACCTGATACAGTTTCAGACCTTGCCATAACAGTGGAACCCAATGAAGTTTTGGATTTGAGGGTCGGAACACACTTGGACAAAAGTGACCATGTGGCCTCACGTCTGCAGTTCAGCTGTGTCTATGACAACTCCGCTGCCAGATGTTGTCAGTCCACTAGAGACACAGATGTCCAGTAACTTAGGTCGGATTGGAAGCATTTGAGTTGGATAACTTGTCACGATACCAACAATATCAACAAGGTCTGGGTCATAATTGAAGGTAATCTCGAGCAACTAACTGACACACATGCATCACTAGGACGTAGATGTCATAAGGGCACTCCTCTGTGGTAAGAAGGTAGGATGGAAAAGGCGTAAAGGCCAAAAGGATAGCCTGCGCCTCATACAAACATTCTGGGGGTACACAATGTTTTTTCGGCGTAAGTCGGCTACAAGTGGATTCCGAATCACACAGTGAAACCAGGAAATAGTTTGGAGTGAACTTGGCAAAGAGCCGTTACAAGAACCCCGGGGTATTTCTCGGCTATGTTAACTTCAAGCGGGCCATTCGGAGATGACCGACAACACTCCTGAGACAGGCCGCCCGAGGTGGTTGAAACGTAGAGTATTACAACTTGCCCTCAACGTTGTGTTATTTTCAATCTGTTTATCACTAACATGTTCAACTCCAACTTCATTCGTACTAAAGTTGGTGCGGATGTCTTAAGACCGAGTAGCATTGTTGATGCTGAGAGCAATGCTACCGGACCACCGCTGCAAAAAGCGGGTGTTTTTCGCCTGTTTTTGAGGCAGTATGTACCTCGGACTTCGAAATTACCACAATCGGACTCCGCACAGGGACTGCTGGGAGGTCATTGCGGGAGAAAGTTGAAATAAGGGGTGGAAAGTTCAAGAGAAGATTGGATAAGTTGAAGGGTGGATACAGAACTTCTCAAGAAATGGCACGTTCCATGTGGTGATAACAGGGAAAATGTGCACAGAAAGTGTGGTGGGTTGTAGTGTGCCTCGGGTTTCGGCGCCTGGACTACTATTTTCACTTCTTCAGCAGTGATCTCTCTATGAACATGAACTGTCCCCACCACATTTTTGCTGACGATGTGAAAGTTATGGGAAACCTTGAGAGCACAACCATGCAGGACTTGAATACTGTTCAGAAGTGGTCAAGTGAGTAGCAAGCGCAATAACAAGTGTAATCAGCTGCTTCCTACGGAAAAACCGGGTTCGAACAGGGTTGTTTGAGAGGGGTTAAAAAGAGAGGGCCGAGAATGGTCGATACATCCAAGACTTGGGAATGTTCATGGAGGGGAACTTCAATGTCCATAAGTGATGTTTGGAAGCTGCCCAGGGAGGAATCAGGGCACTTTATGTGCTGAGGAAATAAGTATGCGTCAGGGGGACAAGGAGTGTTGTCAGTCCTTCGTATTGCGTATGTGAGGCCACGTCTGCTAAACAGTTTGCAATCCTATAGCCAGCCCACGGTTAAAGGCTCTTACACAATTAAGAATATTCAGAGTTTTACAAGGTTGCCAGGAGGAAGGCGGGATAATTCATATGAAGACAGACTAAAAAAATCGACCTGTTCTCTCCTACCCAAGGGAGGGTTAGAAGGCACCTAATAAAGTCCTCCCGGGTCTTTAAGGCAGTAGCCGGAATTGAGGTGGAATCCCTACATGGTCTGCAAACAACTTCGCACATCCGACGGCACGGTCTCGAATTAAAAATGAAGAGAACTGTTGCATCGATTAGGGCTTGTTACTCCGTATGTGGAGTCATTAGCAGTTGGAACATGTTTTCACAGTGTTTAGTATCCTCTGACGATGTGACGGAGTTCAAAAGAAAGCTTGAAGAGTGTATGCCAACTTTCTTCTCGGATCTGTTTTGAGAGCTTCATTTGGATGAGTCTCCCTACTAATCAATTTCTCATAGAACGAAGTTAGTCAATCTCTCATACCTTCTTCTGCTGTTATTATCATCTCCCCTTTAGTCTTATTCACTGTTTTAATATAAAGTTAGTCCTGGTACCTGAAAGCACAGGCTACAGGGATCAAACTCTGTGTATCGGTGGCGGATGTCAACTTAATGTGTTCGGATGGTATTGGCAGCTTGAACTCCTCAGCTTTTATCCAGTGGCTCTCACAACTCATCATGGAAGTGAAAAGTTTGCTTCTCTCATCATCGCACAGTTGAGCACACACAGAAGCCTACCGGTTCGTGAACCTGGACAACTTCTGCATGTGAACTGAATAAACTGATATCGTACAGCTCTCCAGTACCGCGTTTCAGGGTCGAAACGAGCTCTAAAAGGACCATCTGGACGCGAGGGCGTCCTTCGAATTATCCGTGAGACATTAAAACGCCTTTTAAGAACGCGTATATGAATTTTAGCACGTTAAGTAGTTCATTTGCAATGAGGAAAATTTGCTATAATTGGAAATTGCACATATTCGTATTTTTTGAAGAACATCCTACTTTATCCAACAAAGGCATCGTGTTGATTATCGTGGCCAATTTCGCATTTTAAAAATGTTTCACTTGTAACGTTCATGGTGGAATACACACATCTACCTTGCAGAAATGTTCAGTTTTGCGTGGTTCGGGAAACATGAATGAGTTTGAAAGTCCCGATGACATTGCGCTTCCATTGCATTTCAGACTTCGTATCAAAGTAAATTCCAATGAATGCTAGGCCACCACGCTTATGGAATAGTATACTGTTCGAGCTGTGCGTCCATTTTGTTGTCCTGTCAGTATTTCAGGAAAAAGCCACTCGACGAAAGGTCATTCCCCAAAACGACTGTGCCTGATGTTTTCACGTGATTGCTCCTATCTACAGACCATATGGTGTGACATGAACATAGGTAACATGTCACACTAGATCAATGACAATTTGCGTACTGCCTTGTTTATCGCTTGCAGACTACGCCTGAGTGTAGCATGATATTTGTTCACAAATCACCATTATCGAAGCGAAGGTATTGCGGAGTTACCGCGAATTTTTGCGGTGCAATTGCGGTTGTAACGTTGTCCGTAGCGTGACAGGGACAAAGTACAGTGAAAGACATGTTATATCGTTAAACGAACGAGCAATCAGGAGGAAGAGCAGACTGTTATACAGTAGCTTTCAGTGTGAGACAGCGCTACTCTTGGAAGTTTGAGTAAAATATAGTGGTGACGCAAAAGCGTTGTGCAAAATATGGGCAAAGGCGTCACTGTATAACACTGAAGTATTTGTTGGTTATCGAATTCTGATATTCGAATATAGACGTAACTTTCTTCCTGTCTCTCTCCTACTGCGACATTTTATCCGCACTTGTATACTAAGCTGTCAGTGACGTGTGACATGGGAGCTAGATAAAACTGTCGCTTACTTCATCAAACATGGCTACCGCAGCTCGCCTATAGTGCACAATAGTCGACCGATCTACTTGCATTTCGTGTGCCAAATTTGTCCGCGTATGAAACTGTGCGTTACAATGCTTAGTCTGTAACATCTGGTTTCCTATGTCTTGACTTCGTCTCCCCCTAGAGCTGTAAAACGCACTGAGGACAACCAATTTGGACCGCATTCAACTCAACTGCGATAGTTGTCGACCCTCCGGTCAACTTTGTGCCGGTCCGGTAAGCGCGACCAGTAATTCGATATCCGCAACTGTTGGGACAGAGTACAGAAGTACGTTCCATAATGATGCCACTGGCCCTCGTGAGTGTCACTCTGATTAAGATGTGATAACCAAGCCTAAGCGTAAGCCCAGTTATGAAACCGTAAAAACTTGGCATGTATTATCTGCCCAAATTTAACTTAAACCTCGATGTTTCGCATCCTTTATCCATCTTGAAAGAAAGGCTGGCTCATCGCATGCAAAATAAATAAAAGTGGTCCCGGACTCTTTAGCAGGTGTCTTAGAAATTGAGGAGGTCTTTTTAGCAACCTAATAAGCTGTCTCTCTTGGGCAGTGTTAAAATTCATCCCACGGGGCTTTATTATGAAGCTACTATATTTCTTCATATTCATCGATGAAATAATTATCATCTTCACTGACGCTATCAATGGTATAAAACTCTAACATTCACCGTAATGGCTCTGATGCAACCGTCATACGGGCTGATATTACTACTTTTCCGAATGGTCCAATAAAAACTTCATCAAGTTCAATATCAGCCAGTGCAGAATTATGCACATCAGAAAGAAGCACAATTTCGCCTACCCCTTTGGCACAGTAACCCACCAAGCTACATTCAAGGAAGATATTGGCCCTTTTATACAACAAAACCTCTCGAGTTTTCTCAACACTGATGCGATTGCCGAGAAAGTTAATAGCGCACTGGCACTTCCGGAACGCTCGTTTGAAAAGATCGGGCTATCATGCCCCAGAAACTCGTACAATAGCTTTATTTGCCCGCATCTCGACCAAGAGGCTCTTGCTTTTTTTCCCCACTCAGAGAAGGGCCAACTTATTTCAGAAGCTGTCTAGAGGCGTGCGACGAAAGCAGTTCGCGGGTTGTGTGCAGCACCCTGTTTTCAGTGGCTTCAGGAACTGAGCCCCTTTCCCTCTGAATACCACGGATAGTGAGGAGACCTAGTACCGGCTCTCATTACTCAAGGGATCCCAAACCATTCGTGCAGATCTTTGTTTCCCACTGGGAATACTAACTCATTTATGTGTCATTCCTTGGTAATGAACATTCAGTATAGCAGACTTGGGCTGAGGCACAGATTCTTCTCGGTTCGGATGTGTAAATCACGGAAATGTCTATTGGAAAATCGTGAGTGCCACCAAAGCGGTTGCGTTCAAGGTTCGTCAGGATCGTTATTCCAGCACTAAGTCCGTGCCTCCGATATATCTTTCTGCAAATGGTCAAGTGGGTATGTTCCTCTGTCAAATAGATCATGCCTAACCAGGTCCACAAAACAAGAGGTAGATTTGCGTGCATAACTGGTAGGCACACACTCATTCCTCATTCCAACTCTTGGGTGTAAGAACTCCTCGCACTGAGAAACGGGAACATTGAAAGATGTCGCTCCTCCGATCCGTCCACCGGCCATTAAACGTACTGGAAAATCATGAAAATCGATGTAACGAAGAAGGAAGGAGCCGTTCTGGACGCTTCACGGGGTTTACATAAGATAGCACCCTTGAGGGATAAAATATTAACTCTGGAGCGTGTCGAACGCGGAAAACAGACTAGTAGTGAGCCTAAGAAATGCCACGTACGTGTCTTAAATTCAAGCAAGCGTTAGACTAGTTAA
The DNA here is from genome assembly GCA_008508345.1 of Paragonimus westermani. Taxonomy (NCBI): domain Eukaryota; kingdom Metazoa; phylum Platyhelminthes; class Trematoda; order Plagiorchiida; family Troglotrematidae; genus Paragonimus; species Paragonimus westermani. The sequence goes on from QNGE01004373.1 coordinate 49,122, forward strand.
GCAGCTTTCCTGACGGTAATACCTCAACATTGTTATTTTAGTGAATGTATCCTACAGCAGTAGAGATGGCGCGGATTCATTATACAGCTATGGTTAAAACTGCGATAACTAGGCCGGCACACTAAATTTGATGCTAGTGGTTTGTAGTAAATTAACATTCACGAGGTGATGTGAGCCGGTGAGGTAGTATTAGCAAGATAACCCTCACGTTGCGCGGAGTTCAGAATTCTAGGGACGTCCAGCAGGAGTTGAAATTCCGCACGAGTGATGCGCAGTTTGTCTGGTGCCAGCCTTCACAGTCACTGGAAAACTGGTGGACCTTCCGTTTTGATGTGGTGTAACACGTCCGTAATGACGGCAGGTAACTCACTAGGTGGACGGGTCAACCCCATGAATTCACGCAATATCGCTCGATATCTATCGTCACCGCTTGGTTCAGAAGGCAGGGGTCTGAGCACAGTCGTCGAGAAAGTGGTCGCTATAGCGGATATACACGTTAAGGGATCTAGGAGATCGTGGTGACCTGCGTCGACGATCGACTTAAAATGAATTAAGATGACCATGCCCAAAATGGCATTTTGCACATACGCTATACTGAACACTCAGCGGAAAGCACGCCGCTGACCCACGTCCCACGTCAAGGAGCGTGTGCCAAAAGTGCGTATTGGGGTTCCATTGGCGGTCTGGAGCTAGAAGGGCGTTGATCGAGGCGTATCCTCTTCTCTCTTCCAACCCCCAAGTAGTTGCCGAGGTGTTCAGAGAATACTATTCATCAGTCTACAATGTGGATCTGCCAAACTGGCACCCAATTCTCCCACGGAGACACTTCCAGCACCCCCTCCTGACAGCTGACTTTTCTGTGTACGACGTTCAGGATCTCTTGCTTAAGATCAATCCTTATAGTGTTATGGGACCAGACAAGATCCATCCCCGGATCCTCAAAGAAGCGGTCCTCGGTTTGGCGGTGCCTCTCTTTAATCTGTTTAAACAGACACCTCGGACAGGCACTCTTCCGGAGGCATAGAAAGAGGCCACTGTCTCACCTATATTTAAAACAGGCGATCGTCACTCTCCTGCTAGTTATCGGCCGATCTGCCTCACCAACATTTCATGCAAGATAATGGAGCGACTGTTGAAACGCACCATCTTTAAGCATTTCTTCCCCAATAACCTTCTCTCTATGACCCAGCATGGCTTTCTTCCCGATCGGTCATGCATAACTGATATGTTAATCTTCATGGATCGCCTAACAGAGGCCAAACAAAATCGTCATATCTCGAATGCTTTCTTCTTCGACTTTGCCAAAGCCTTCGACCGTGTCCCACACGGTCCTCTGGTGCATAAACTAGAAGCCTATGGGATCCAAGGAGAGGTTCTCCGCTGGATAACTTCCTTTCTTGGTAACAGGACTTTCAGAGTAAAAACCGGTTCAGGCCTTTCGTCTCCATCCCCAGTCTCTGTGAGAGTCCCTCAAGGATCGGTACTTGGTCCATTGTTGTTTCTGATCTACATCAATGATCTCCCCGAGTTGATCTCAAGCAACGCCCTCCGTTATGCTGACGACTTAAAAATCTGGAATGCCTGTGACCCCAGTGCATGGCAGATTGACCTTGACCGTATCAAGTGCTGGTCAGATAATTGGAGTCTCCCTCTAAACGACAGTAAGTGTGCGCACATGTCACTCGGGGGGACTCCGGGAACCTATTCGTGATACTCGGTGAACAAAGTGTAGTAGATATCATGAAAGTAGACCTCAAAAATGACCTAGGGATCTGGCTATCGTCTGGTTTGTCCTTCTCTTATCATCACCAGCCGGCCGCCAAAAAAGGTTTCATGACTCTTGGGACGATCAAACACACCTTCCCCTGGATAGACAAGCACGCCTTTCACACGCATTACAGAGTCCACATAAGACTACTGCTCGAGTATGCCAATCAAGTCGTCTACACCGGTTTGAAGAAGGACATACTCGCCATTGAACGTGTCCAGCGAGTAGCCACCAAAATTGTCACTGGCTTACGGCATCTGCCCTACGAGTCTAGCCTCGAAATTCCTGATCTTTATCCACTTGAGTTTCGAAGACTCCACGGCGACTTAGTTCTTACACATTTTCTCTTTAGCACAGGACTCACGCATCAGCCTAGTAAGTGATAACAGTCGAAGAGGTCACGACAAGAAGCTCTATAAGCTTCGACCTCGGAACTTCCTAAGACAATTGTTCTTTTCTTATAGGGTTATCGACTACTGGAACGACTTTCCACTAGAGGTTTTTAGCCACTCTTCTAAGGACCGTCTCAAAGTGTTATTGGATTGTCACCTACTGAATAGACCATTAGATTAGTAAGTTATTCTGTTCTGCGAGACTATTATTTCACTCTGTTCTTAATACTTTCTGTAACCCCCAAGAGAGGTGCTACACCTTGTTTTCAATGACTGCCTTTCAGGTCAACAGAAAACCGCCGGACATCGAAACGAACAAACTGACTGGATCCGGGTAGGCTGGGCTCCCAGCCTCGAACCCGTGTACGAATCGCGGAATGTGGGTGGTACGACACTGACGTGAACGCCGGTGTTCATTAGAAAACGGAACCTAGAACTCCTATCATGTATAAAAATAGGCGACCAGTGGTAGGATTCCCAGCAACAGTTGTCGCCATTACTTGCTGGCACTCCCGTTTTCCGAGGCGGTTAAGAATGTGCACGGGTGAACGCATTTCCGTGCCTTGGTCCCAAACATGTGATGGTACCAAAAATACCCCGTTCTTCAACGCGATCTAGAACGGCTACGTCCTCTGGAAGCGGGGCGACAGCGAGAAGTTTTAAGAGTTTGAATTTCTCGACAAAGTTCTCCCATTTTTGCTATCAATTCTGCGGGTGTGCTTTGTGTGTGTGTGCATCGGCCTGGTGAATTTTGCTGGAAAGTGTTGGATGACACAGTCGACCGATTTTGCCGAGTCATCCGAAGAATTCGTTGACATAAATGGAGAAATAATTGCCCGTACAAAGTCGGGCAACCTCTGCATCCAAAGGTAACGCATGAGTTTGTCGTCAATCCTGATTTTGTCCCACCTGTTTCAACTGTCGAAGCAGTTGAGATAGTGTAAGATCTCCTAGCTGCCGCTCGCTAAGGACCTGCTTAATTCTGCTCTCTTATGTTCCGACAACACGTTCTGAGATCACGCTCTTCAACGCGTCGTAAGGGTTGTTCTCGGGTGGTCCAATCATTAAGTCTCTGGTATAGGGAACGATCAGCATTGGCAACGCGGTATCCAGGTATGTGAACTTCGCAGTCTGGCTTGTGATGCGCGTAAACTGAAATTGCTGCGTTAGCCAGTACTCTGGGTAGTCCGGGACATAATCGAGGACACGAAAACTCAAGGCGTTTTCCCTCGCATCTATCTCGGCGAGCTCCGGCTTTCGGACTGAGGTGTATGACTGCATCATTCAAATATAAACACAGGACTCTGTAAAAATAAAGATGCTTAGAAACAAATGGAACTAGGGTACCATATTTAGTGGTATGTGTGAATGAACATGATTACGCAAATACGGGAAAAATAACTGGATCTAGCGTATAAAAATGTTGCAATAAATAACAAGAAGCAGTAAAAATAGCTTATGAAATGAGCTCACCAAACCGTACTGCTCGTTCCTGAAGTTGTACGCCCAGAGTATCCCCAACCTTATGTTGCTGTGAATCGGAAGTCTCAAGAGAAGACGATGAATCTGCAAACAAACTCTATTTATTGATTTACTCGTCGTTTACAACAGACTTCGACGTAACAACTAGGGAGTGCTAAGGAGTTGGACGCGAAAGCACCTTGAGCACAACGGCATAGTAGCCGCTAGTGGAGAAGAGTGCGTCGACGGAAAATTCCAGTCGACGTTCAGAATTCAAACAAGCGTTAGATTTGTTAAGCAGTGTTCCTAAAGGTAATAACTCAACATAGTTATTTTATTGAATGTAACCTACAGCAGTAGAGATGGCGCGGATTCATTGTACAGCTATGGTTAAAACTGCGATAACTAGGCCAGCACCTTAAATTTGATGCTAGTGGTTTGTAGTAAATTTACATTCACAAGGTAATGTGAACCGATGCGGTGGTACTGGCAAGGGAACTCTCACGTCGCGGAGATTTTTGAATTCTGGGGACGCTGAAAATGATCTCGCTGCAAAATTCTTGATCTGTGCCAGCTTCAATTTGAACAGCTTTGCGGAGATGGAATTGCCACACTCTTCTTTGAGGTATGTCTCATAGAAATGTTTTTTAGTGCAAGGGGTGGTGGCGGCCGACGAGGACACAGTGTGAATCTTTTCATGCTTCGTCATCGGACCTCCCTCAGACAACAGTTCTTTTCTTATAGAGTTATTAACCATTGGGACAGACTTTCTTTTGAGGTCGTCAGCAGCGTATCTAGAGATTGTTTCATAGCCATGATCGGTTTCCATTTACCTGGAATATATCACTGTGTGGGTAATCTTACACAGGTCTTCAAAACCGGTGCTACACCTTGTTTTCCGTGATTGCCTTTCAGATCAACAGACGCCTGTGAACACTGTGCCCAAAATCCGACTGAATCCCGGAACCCTGGGCCTTTGCCTTGAACCAATGTATCAATCGCTGTGTCGCTGAAACCGAAACCAATGAATACCAGTGTAGTGGACCTAAACACTGTGAAATTACTATTGCATGAACGCAGAGCCAAAACGTGGTGAAAACCAAAATGAAGTGACTCACAACAGTTCGTGAAGGTGCGTTAGTTCAGAAATTCCACTAAACTGAATGAAATATCCAACGGATACGATCTGTACTGTCACTTACAGAAGATTTTTGCTGGAATAGAATATTGGTTCCGTCGGTATTTTATCCTCCCGAAACCTGTACTCGAGCGACACGGAACGCAGAGAAAACGCACGACCCACGACCTCGGAGGTAGATTTTGAATTATTGATTATTGATTCAATCGATAAATTCGGTTTAAACATGGACTGTACAAGTGATTTAGATAAGAGCGATAAATAAAAATTATAAAGTACTACGTGCTGTACAGAACTCTATACCAGTGCACTCTTGGCGCCACTTTCGTGGACTTGCGTTCCACTTTTGCTGTTTCGGCTGCACTTTTTACGGCATGGGGCTTGGAGGTTCACTATGTGATTTACAGTTAGCGCATATCTATATAAAAATAATATGTAATATAAGGCTGCATTCATAGTTTTATTCTTTGTTCTTCAATGATTTCTTGCGGGACAAAGGGCGTAGGATTTTTGCGGATGCCGCGCCTCAAGCTGTTTCCACGAGTCCGTTTTTGTATGGTTCATTATCCCCGAGCTATTTCAGTTTCTGAGAGAATACTGGTTGACCAATCGTTCTCTGTAGTCACGTGAACCGCAGAATTTTTGGACGTTTGCATAAATGACTTAGCTGACAAGCTAATCAGGCCATATAACCGTTGTACGTATGATTAAAGACTGGCTAGAAGTGCGCCGAACTTAGATGGAGATCTGCGAATGGAAACTGAAGTGGGATTTACTGTTGAATGTCCTAAAGGGCCATATCCTTTCTAACGCTCTTCAACCGACCCCCACGCATCTAAGGGAGACACGTGTCTCCCTTAGATGCTCATGTACATGAGCAGATAATCGAACTAGCAAAGAAACGGTAGACGAGAGAATTGGGCATTCAGATCACTAGTGCATTTACTCCATCTACTTAGTGTGCCGCGGCCTCGACAACACAACGGGCGTCATGTCCATTAAAATCCGCGATCGTTAGACCATATCCTGGGCTGTTCATTCCACTGTGCCCGACCGTAGTTCGTTCCCATTTAGAACATTATGCCCAAGCGTGACCACCATATCTCAAAAAGGACATTAGCGTCCTTGAGAGAGTGTGGAAGCTTGCCACACGCATGGTGTGGGGTATGGAGGGTCTAAGTTACGAAGACCGACTAAGTTCTTTGAGGGGACCTTACCTAACTCTACGGATATACTGATCACGCTGGTACAAACCCTCTGGCATGTTGTTTGTGATGCGATAGGGATGTGGTTTAAGAAGTCATTTGCAATCGAGAAAGCACGATCAAGATTGGCTGTTTGGTACAACTTTTTCGGTAACCGGTTGTTAACTCTTGGAGCAAATTGCCTGCAAAGATTGTTGAGGTGTTGAGCGTAGATGTATTCGAGCGAGCGCTAGACAAATGTGTAATCTTCTTCCCATTTTGTACTAACTGCAGTACGATTTCAGTTTTGCCTTCCTGGGCAACAAGGATTTGTCATTCCTTTTCTCTTATCCCTACCTATCACCGCCGAACACATTCAATCGATAGAGACTACAATCTACTAAATTTCTTGGTCACACCAATCAAGCATCGGAATGTCAACAGGCTCAAGCCTTCTTCGTGTCTTTGGTTTGAAGTTGAAATTGATGGGTGCGTTTTGAATATGACAATCAACATTCGAGTACCTTAGCCGGGAGACACCATGTTATTGTGTAGTGAGGTAATGTGGGCTCAAGTCCACACCCAACTCCGATGGGCTTAAGAAAAAGAGTAGCAGTAAGAATAATTACGGAGACCTATTGTTAGATAATGGAGTTACGGATGTTGTTGAGCAGTTGAGAGTGTACCTGAGAGACTGCATCAGCTGTGGAGGTGTAGGGAGTGAAGTAGATAGGCTTATCTCTATGGCTAGGGCGGTGTTGGTTAATCTGGCACACTCCTGGAGACAGCGAAGTATCTGTCAGCGGCTTAAGGGTAGCCAATAGAAGGCGATAGTAAAGTCCGTAATATCGCCGCTCAGGACAGAAGACGTAGAACGCTTTGAGGTATTTGACCAACGATGACTGCATCTGATCGTCTGCGTCGGGTGGCATCAACGGCTAAGCGACGAGTAGGTTAGGAAGCGAGTTCCTTTGATCAGTCCTTATATTTACACAGACTCAGATGGTTATGCCGTGTATTACGGATGCCAGCTAGTCGTCTGCCACACCCGGCACTCTTTGCTGGCGCTGCGGCCGACTGGCGTAAGGTGTGAGATGGACAGATGATGACCTGGTGTGTAGAAATGAGGTCATCCATGAGAGGGTTGGTGAAAGTAGGTCGGGTTCGTATGCCAGGCTGGTACCCTCGCGACTCCCAGAGTGGACGGTTGGAGACCTTGGGTGAGATGGTGGCTAATCGTGTTCAGTGGCGTGAGTGTTGTTGTTGTTTGTTCGAGTTGTCTGTGTAGTGAGTGAGTGCACTTAGTGGTGCGGGGCAGTGTAAGTGGTGAGGACTCTGTGTTGCTGATGACGCTTTACTGTCACTTACTACAGGGCGTTTGTTTGTTTTCAAAGTGTAGGCACCTTGATGTTGCATGTTTGAATATAGACGAAGCTAATTTTTAGTTGGTTAAATCCTTTCCCGCTCCTCTTTTTTCTCCTCTCCTATTCTACAGGGTTCGCTTTTTTTCTTCCTCATGTTTTTGTGTCAGCGAAGCATCCGTGGGCCATGCTGATGTATTGCTGTGTATGATGATGGTGCATACTAGGTGCTGTTTTATCCCTCTAGTGCTTGTTTTGTTGTTCGATTGTGACCGACCAACCAATTATTTCCATTTGTTGTATGATCGTTAGCGACGGCGTGAACACACGTGGGTTCAATATAGTCCTGCGTGCGGTTCTGTGGGCCGAACTTTCCTGAGTGGTGTAGGTTTTTGAAAGTTTGAGGATGAAACGGATTTTTGAGGCTAAATCCTTACTCGCTTCTACGTGATGTTAGGGTAATTTTTTGTTCGATTGGTTGGTTGTACAATCTCCCCAGGTTATCAGAAGATGACTGTCGGCTGTGCGGAGAAGCACTCGCCCTGCCTAAGGTGAAAACGAATTTAGGTACTACAATGCGACATTTTTAACGGGTGGTTGCATCGTACCTGCGCGTCAACCACCGCTGAACTATACACCCACTCTAAAAGGAGCCGTTCTGACCGGTTGCGATTTTGTTCCCTGAAGTGTTGCCTCGAGGGTGCCAGACCGAGTCCTCCTCAAGAGTCACCATCAGAAAGTGAGGTGACTGTTACTTTTATTCTGCCATCTCCTAAGCTGCGTAGCCCACGGGTAAGAGTGATTCGTGAACTGTTGCCGCGCGTGGGTGCCCCGGCTCTTTGTAGATAGACATTCCCTTATAAGGTTGAGAGGTTATCGGAGAGCCCAGCTCCACTGGACGAGGAGGAAACCGGAAGTAGACGCCAACGGAAAATAAAATCAATGATGGTCGCACTCCCTGGCAGACCCAAAGCCACGGAGGTTAGCCGTGTCCCAAGTAGCCATGTAGACTTCTCGCAGACGGTGAGTAGGAGAGAGCTCGGCCAAGACCTAGGAGAGTACACCTGCCACACGAACAATTCGTGGCAATATTCACCATTCTTGAAGCTACTACTCAAACGTCTCAGTCACGGGTGGACCACGATGTTGTTGTTTTTCGTGAGTTGGCAATTAAGCTGCTTACAATTGAAGATCAGACGGCAAAAATTACTGTCCGGGCATCGTTCCGCCTTGGCGGGATGGTGGATGATACAAATGATGATATAAATGATACATAATGTGGTATAATGTACTAATACAATAACCATCGTGTATGTAATTGCATCACAAAGGTCACCGAAAGTTGTTCTGAGAACTGCTTAACTAGCGGAGAAGGATTCAGGTCCGTTGGAAAACTCCTGTGTTCACCCTAAACGAGGAGAGTAGTTGAATTCTCGACACTGCTTTCGCCACTTCCAGAGACAATGAAACAAGTTTAGGCTGGACAAAAATAGTATGCTCAAACGTTCCGTGCTTCTGAAACATTATGCGACCGAAATAATAACCCCGCAGTCCTGGCCTTTGTAGAGGTGTGGTCGCCAGAGAAAGTAATGGATGTTGAGATCTTCCTTTCCGGAGACATCCCCTTTCACTCGGATCACTCCAGAGTTCGTGATCGGCAAACAAGAGGAGTAGCGCATATCCGCGATAATATTCCCGCCACTCTGGTGCCAACTGACTGGCCCAAACGGTACTTATAAAGGATTATGATGTAAGGCGAAAATAACACCGAACAGCTTTAGCATGCTAGATGTGAAATATACCGCTCTCCTGGATGGTTTCCAGCTCAACTGCCAAGACGATCCAGGGATTTTTGGAGCAGCCAACCACTGCATGATATTGAAAGAATTCAGTACATGTAACATCGGTTGGGGACCACAAGCTTGCACTACTGGTTCAGACCGGTTTTCGGAGTCACTGCCTCGACTGGTCTTCGACGAACTGTGATTATGCCGGCATGTGGTGACTTCAATGTGGCTGCAAGTCGGATGCCGTTCCAATTTGAATCTCGTGTTCTCCTTACTGGAGTCCGACGTCAATCGCATGGATATTTTCCCTTCGATGGACAGGCGTGACCATGAACTGTTGGAGGTAGTGGGCAAGAGATGAACTACGAGCAACACCCTTTCGGGTTCGATGGAATATTTGGAAAATTCCATTTGAAGAAATGAGGGACGCCGCCCATACTTCCTAGTGCGGCGGTAACGCGATCGCGGTTGGTACGCACTGGTGCAAAATTGCGGACAATCTGTTGGGTCTCTTGGAGTGATTTGAACCGATGTGTCATAGTCCTCTCCATGCTAATGGATCTCCCTGGCTGGATATCCAATTCCGCGCTATCCTGAGGAGCATATGTCGGCCATGGACGAGCTACGGAGCTGGTCATGATTTTTACGATGCATACGGGAAAACGGGAAATTCCTGTAATACAACTTAGCTTGGAAAGCTACAAAAGAATGAGAAAAGTTGGTCCCAGAATCGGCGGCAGCACACAAAAGGCCTGGGAGTATATCCAACGAAGCGCCAGAACCCAGGTCAGAATTCTGGCACCCCTGAATTAGTGTATAAACGAGGTTGTTCAGGACTTACGCAAAGCTCAATGAACGACTCGGCGCAACGCCTCAGTCTATTCCCGGGATAACACGCACTGTGACTCGCTCGACGGTACTGGACCGTGTCTTGTCGAGAAACTGTTCACTGTTGATGAAATGGAATGCGAGCTGAAGTTGATCGATGTCAACAAATTTCCCTGCCCAGACAACATCCGCCTTTTGTTGCTACTTGAACTCGGGGTGGAATTATCCATGCCTCTGATGGACTTGTCCCTAAAGGAAAGCAAACTGCTAGAGAAGTAGAAGCAAGCAGTGATTGCGCCTATGCACTAGGAAGGAAGATGGCCGGAAGCTGTCGACTACCGGCCGGTAGGCTTAACTTGTGTTTGGCAAAGTAGTGAAGCGACCGATAGCCTGTCGTCTTCAAGAGCATTTAGACCGCCCTATAGCTCTCAGTGAGAGGCAGCTCGGAGTTAGAACAGAGGGTAATTCTGCTTCATAAACCTCCTACTTGCCAGAGAGCGGTGAGTGGAAACGGGAACTGAAGGCAAGACTATGGACGTGGTATTTCTTTAGTTGAGTAATGCTTTTGACAGGGTTCCACATAGTCACTTGCTCACTAAGTTAATAACGTCAGCTTGCCTACAGTGGACTGGATGGCAGACCTCATGGCGGGCCATTCGCTGTCAGGTTCAACCAGCACTTGTCGGACTATTTGCCTGTCACTAATCGTGTTCCACAAAGATCAGTGCTCTGCCCCTTTGTGTTTTTGATTTTCATCAACGATCTACCGGGCCAGTTGCGGTCACCCACTCTCGTCTTCGCTGACGACATGAAGGTATAGAGGACCATCTTTTCAGACAAGGATAACGAAATATTGCAACAGGACTTGGACCCGATATTAAGATGGACAGTTCAATGGAGCCTGTCTCTAAATCCGAAGGAATGTTCCTTCATACATCTGGGAGATGTCAGGGCATATCATGTCTGTGGGTACTTGTTGACACAGTGCAGCAGCGAACGAGACTTCAGAATGATGGCGTCTGACATCCCCAAAACCTAGGTTCACACTAGATAGGCCTGTTTTAAAGCTAGGAGAGCACTTGGAGCAATCCGTCGATTTTTTGTTAGTGTCCAAGGAGACCTTTTGTTTGCTTTCCTCGTCTCGTGATCGTCCTAGGCTGGAGTACGACTACGCAGCAGTGTTCTTCTGTATCCAAAGAGAGATGTCTCAACGTGAAAGAGTACAGAGAGCAACCACACGTATAGTGGTTAAGATAAGTGACGTCTAATATAACCAGCGGTCAGAGCATCTGAACATGTACCCCCAGAGCTACCGGCGACTCTAATGTGCTCGCACTATGATACGCCGAATTTTAAGAAGTGATATGAAGGAGGAGCTCGGAACAGATTTCCCTCTCCGAAATGAGCATATTCTGCGGTCAGCTTACGATTCTCAAGCAGCGACTGGGGCAACCTTACCCCGTATCTCGTCTGTCTCGACGGCCGTCAACAGCTGGTATGCGTACAGTGGTGCTGGCCTCCAAGCGGTTCCCAAGTGCATACATGATTGTACGCTAGTGACAGGATACGTAACGTCATGGCCATTCACGTATTGAGGTGTTCAGTGAAGAGGTTCACATAGTCCCTTACTCTTGCCTTTTGTCAGTGAACACTGAAGAATTAAATAGGTTCCGTTAAGTCCGGTGAAGGTCAAAACAAAGTAGTTAGGTTCAACTCAGTCCAGTTTTCAGGATTGGGCGGCTTGAGCCGGAAACAGTCGATTTTTTTGCATCAATGAAGTTCTTAGGGCGCCCACTGCTGGGATGATAAGGGAAGAAATTCGTCATTTCCATGCGTAACCACGAGGGCCACAAGATAAAAAGCTGAATCCAGGCTGCAGTGCAATCAGAACACAAGAGTTTCACTACCAACAAATACGAGTTCATCTTCCTATTGGAAAGAAGTGAAACAGGAGAAAAGTGCGTGATTACTATGAGTTTGTCTCTTAGAACCTATACTTCTAGATATTGAGAATAACTTTGTGAATGGAAAAAAATAAATGAGGTGAAGAAAAGTAATTATAACAGCAAATAAATGTGAAGAGTCGACTAACCGAAATCTGTGAAACGGACAGTAATAAGGAAATTCATCTAAATAGATCTTACCTGTCCGGGAAGGGAGATGGTCAACACTCGTAAGCTTTCTTTTGTACTCTTTCGCACTCATAGAGGATATTACACACTGTGGAAGTATGCTCCAACTGTTGATAGTCTGACATATGAAAGAGTTAGCCCTAATCGAGGTAGCAACTCCCGTCTTCTCCAACCTAAGACTGTGACCTCGGAGGCAAGAATTTGTATGCCGTCTGAACAGGGACCCAACATCAACTCTGGTTATTCCCCTAAAATAGCGCAAGAGTAGAAAAATCAAGTATCCTTTGTCTCTCTTCTGACTAGTTGCCCGGCATTCTCTCTGGCAATCTTGTAAAACAACTCTGAACTTTCTCAAGTACTTTCGTGCCTCCTACCATATTTGGGCTCCAGGCCTATACACAGTGTTCCAGATGTGGCCCCACACACACTTTATAAGACGGCAACAGCAGTTCTGGTCTCTTTTTTCTTCTCGGGATGCTTCTAAAAACTGTTTGGAGACTGAATTTCTTCGCCATGAGCACCTCAAAAGCCTCGGCTGTTATTTTCACTCTCATCAGTTTCTTCCCCTTATCTCCCTTATCAGGAAGCCTGTTCAATCTTGGCTGTTCCACGGCAAACAACCAACTACACTTGTTTACACTGAAGGGTAGCTATCACCCTTCTGACGGCCTGTGAACGATAATCAGATCCTCCTGCACGCGCACACTGTCAAGAGCTCTTACAACCTTCACGTCGTCATCAAAGAAGTAGCTGGGATACTTCGGGATTTTAGTGGCATCCTTGATAAACACTAAAAACGGTAGTAGTACATGCATTGGTCCCTGAAGTACTCCACTAACCATCGCAACTTCTGTGGACCTTTATCCTGTTATCCCTACATGGAAGATGCGATTTCTCAGGAAGTCCTTTATCCATCCTAGCAGCCTTGAAGGAAAACCGAAGGCCTCTAGTTTGAGGACTAGCAATCGGTGGTTCACTGGGTCGAATGTTTTCCTGAAGTCCAAGTAGCAAACGACGACTTTCTTGCACCTTTCCCTCCCTGCGCCCCAGTTGTAAAAGGCAGGATACTGACCGTTAAACAACTCGACAACCTTTGGTTCGTAAGTCAGCTGACCGTTCGATTGAAGCAGCGAAAGAACTGACGGAAGATGCTTACGGCGATAACGCATGTAGTTGAATAGAAAAGTTTGATTCTTGTAGGTACTATTGCAAGCGCCTCGGACTGCGCTTGAAGTTAACTGTGACAGACCGAGAGTGCACTTTATGAGAATTCCACACACTACGTATGGCACATAAGTAGGCGTACTGAAAGTTTGTTGATAAAGAGCAAGGATCAGGGACTTTGAGCCTCCTTTCTTAACACCTCGACACCGAAATAAGCACGGCGTTAAGTATTCTCCTTTCTCTTTTTGACCTGTTCTAATACTTTGATGTAGTGATCAGGCTTATGAACTGTAACGATCCAGAGGACTATGCTGACTAGAACTTCTGTCAATCCCGGTACAACTTTGTCGCAAAGTCCAAAGAGGAACAGTTAGATGAAAAGCAAATGCAATCTCAGGGTTGTATTTCACACTACTGACCGCGTAAGGAGTGCTTAAATGATGAGGCACGAACCTATGAGCATACAGAGGAGTTATTTTTGCAGTGACATGCTGCCGTCTTCTGAATCTGAAGGGGGTTGGAAAGAGTATCCTCAACTAAGGAGCACTCCGATCGCCTAACGGTTGATGGTGATCGTCAACATAATCTTCAGTACCGTCGAAAAACATCCGGTAATAGCCAAGATCCTGATGTAGCTGTGAATACATCCACTACGTGCAGCGTCGCTCCAAATAATCATCATCA
>QNGE01004374.1:0-23032 GCA_008508345.1 Paragonimus westermani
TTACTCTCATCAGCAACAAACGTACAAGTGGCAGATTTCGTGTAAATCTGTCAAACAGCGACAGTAACTGAACGAACATTTCGAATGGTTACAACTTTTGCGCATTAATGTTACAGTCGATCTCATGGAAACAAGACTGTCTGGAAGGCTAATCTCGTCAGCATCTTCTGTGTACACATTTCTATATGACCGTGTCTGATGCCGACTCAACTGCAGTCGCAATAACGTCTATGTTGACAGAACATATCGGTGCCTGCAGTAACGCATGGCGGAGCATACGCCTAGGTGGTTGCTACCTCCAACGTAACGAAAGACTAGTTGACTGTAGCAAGCTCCGAAAACCTGGCTTCACCGATCACCAAACGCATTCTAGCAACCGGTTACCCAGTTCGCCCGATCTAATTGCCCAGAAAATTTTTAGGTAATCGAAACGAATATTGAAGCTATACTAACTGAACAACACCAGCCAGATTTGTTTACGCATATACTGACGCAATGGGTCGTCTTGCCATGGAAACGAATGCATCGTTTACGCGCGAAAGAATAAAACTAGTTGGTTAATTTGTCTACCTTTTGGTATATCCAAGGTGTGCAAAATGTGCTGATTTTACCTTAGCGGCTGATGAGAGGATACCCAAATGTTAACATCTCGTGATATAGACCTCTCCGCTCCTCTTTGAGGGACTGGGTAAAGGGAACTAAGATTCTTTTTTTTAAACAAACCACAGCTTTATCTCCACATAAAAGTGTGCGTTAGCATTTGGCACATGTGCATTACCAGAAAAGCATCGCTTACCAAGGAGTAAAGGTGTACAACCTCTCACATCTGTTGCGTTCACGTCGGATGCGAAGTTGATGAGAAAAGCCACACACATCATTTTTCCCAAGACACACCCAACGTGCACAGGTTCCTGACCGCCCAAGTTCAATACAGTTAAGGTATCCGGGAAATTTGCTTTCAAAAAGCGTAAAACTTTCAACTGACCACCTCGTACGGCCCAATGAGCAATTGAATTCCCAGAGGAATCAGTTGTACCAAAGCGAAACGGTGCATCTTCTCTAAGTTTGCGGATAATTTTAAGTTGCCTACCAACGAAATTGCAGCACTATCGCCCCAGAGTATCAGATCCTTACCCTTTTTTAGCAGCTGAAAATAATTTTGCCGTTTCTAGGTCCCACATTTTTTGCAGCTCAGTTACTCACTAATAAGTGTGAGATTATTACGTCAGAGTTTTGTGTGACATTCGAGTATTGATTGAACAACGTTCAAACGACTTAGCAATCACGTGCATTCGTAGCTTGGTCTATTTACTTCTAATGTGTTTGTCACAGTTTACACTCTTCACAATCTCTAGAGGGCAGGGGATTCTAAGAAAAGCGCCGTCCTGACAGTCGCGTAGAGAAGCAAAACGTAAACGAAAATGGGCCCGAATACAGGAGGTCTAAACGTGGTTTAACTGACAGAACAAGAAAATGATGTATTGGCACTCTATTACACTGTTATTCTTTTTGAAGGTATATTATCCACAGGATTCGAGCGCATCCGTGAACCGGCCGACGGTTTCGACTTTAAAAACATGAATGGCATGCGAAGAGGTTGATTTGCATGTTTAAACCTGTCACGGAAAAGTATCAAACAGGATAGGTTGGATTACGAGAAACTATAACAAGCCTTCGGAAAGGTTGTTAAAATCAATCGATCAAAAACACAGACATACGTATACTCGAATGAGACCGTTGGTAACCGCACTGAAAAGATTGAGGATGATGTGCCGTACACGCTGTGGAAACACATTGAGGAAGCAAGCGTCAAAGGACTAAAAGCCTCATGACAGTAGTACGGTGCATGAAAAGATAACCAGTGAATCAGTATGCCGGAAACATAACGTACACAGTCAGGAAATAAAACACACCTGCGTCGCGTAACAGCATAACCCGACTGAGTACCGATATCCACTGGGGAAAGTCACCATCATATCTCACATTAACGGGGCCTAGATGAAGTTTGGAAGTTAAATCATTCACACGCCAAACAACAACTACCTAAAGAATTTTTGTGTGGTCAAAGTACACGGAAGTGTAGGTATAATTTACAACCCCTAAGACGGAAATCACGCAGGCTAAATTGACAAGCAGTCTGTGAAAATTAGAAAGATTCGGCAGCCAGATCCGTGTCGATTTCTCACAGTAATAAGACAGAAAATAAAATAAAAGACAATTATGTAGAATCCAATGTGAGATCACTGGCGCAGTGGTCAACACGGTTGACTCATGATGGAATGGCTGGAGATCAAATCCCGGCCGTGGTAAGGATATGCACTACTGACGAGCTCTAATGAGAGCGAAACTCGAGTCTAGTGCTTCTTTTCGAAAGAGGCTGACTGGAAAGTCTTTCTGAATGCGAACGCTGCGATCAATTGAAAGTGACGTTCAACTTGAAAATAAACTAAATCTTCGACTAAAAATCAGTACCTCACAGTTAACCATCACCGCGTCAGTCAATGTCACTGCACGGTTGGCGGCATCCGATTCGGATTAGCCTGTCACAGTGACCGAAGCCAAAGGACACCTGCGCTTAGCCATCACTGCAATTGGCTTGCGCTGCACCACTTGCGGTTCCACTCACACACCACACATCCAGTGTAAACCGGAAGGGATAAGACCAGGAGGTGTGCCAGTGCGGCTTTTCTGTCCAGCCGACCAATGCTGGTTAGCCAGTTGATTGGCTAATAAGGAAAGGAAACTCCTATCTCTCGGATACTAAACAGAGAGGGGCTGCAGTGAGGAGATCTAAACTAGGAAGAAAGATTTGTGAAGTGTAACACGAAAAACATTACAATATAAGAATGCTTGTTAATGCATCCTAGAGAAGATAGGGATGGAAAGCAAAATTCCCATTGAACTATGAAAAGCCAGGCAGACCATTCACCAAAAAATACACCAACAAAGCCAGAGAAAAGAATGGGTAGAAGACCACAGACACCCAAGTTTTTCAAAAGAGGAGCGGATTAATTGCCAACGACCAGGTTTTTGACAGATGCAGTCGTTAACGGCAGTAGAATGGATATGCTTATATGACCTACCTGAGCCTAACGTACTCATCGTCACTTCGCCGACGATGTACTGTGAGTACGTTGCGCATTCGAGGCCGCACACATCACAACGCCATATAGTCACGTCACCGCGACCTGTGGCACCGATGGTTCCTTTGCGTACCTCACGCTTCCGCGCAATAACTGTTGGCTGAACTTTCGCACGCTCGTCCGAACCGTGTTCCTCCAGGCCGTCCGGTTCAACGCCAAATCTTCCCAACACCTAAAATCAATGTTACAACGTGAAAGACTTACCTGCACAACATCCTGGTACCTCCGCTTCTGGCCACCGGGATTCCGCTTACCTGACTTCACTTGTCCGTACAGTAACTGCTTCGGTGTACGGTCATCGCGCATCCGACGGACGTGTCCGATCCAACGGAGCTGATTCAACATCAGCATGGTTTCCATCCCGTCCATGTCCGCTCGCCGCAGTACCTCAGTGTTCGGAATCATGTCCGACCTAAGATGCGCCTCAGACACTGTACATGGAAGCGGCTCAGATAGATCACGTTCCGCTGGTACAATGTCCACGTCTCACTGCCATACAGCAGTATAGACAACACCAGTGAGCGGTAAACATACAGCTTGGTGGTCATCTTCAGGCTGTAATTCTTCCAGACACGCCTTTCACGACGTCTGAAAGCAGCACTAGCCTTCGCCACACGCGCTCTCAGCTCGCGGTCCACGGACAGATCTGTCGACAAGTTGCTATCTGAGTAGCAAAAATCCCCTCAACCATTCACAGTGTCTCCAGCGATGCGAATTTTGGGTGGAGGTACACAAGCAGCACCTCCACCAGGAGAAGGCTGAAAGAACGAAAAAGTCTTACCTGTGTTGATGTCCAACCCGAACTTCGATGCTCCCGAACTGAACGCTGTAGCTAGACGTTGCAGCTCTTCTCCACTGTGTGCTAGCAATGCGCTGTCATCGGCGAACAGAAGCGTGCGCATCGTTGACGTATGTAACCGGGTTGGGGCACCGAAACGTCGGATATTCAACAGCCGCCCGTCCGTCCGGTACTCGACCTCAACACCATCCTCTCCAGAGTTCTGAAAAGCAACTGTTACCAAGTCAGATATAAGTTAACTACGGCTGGGGCTAGAATACAACCCTGCTTCACACCAGTGACGATGTCAAAACCATCAGAGGTCGATCCACACGATTGCACCTTCGCCTTCATGCCCACATGTAACAATCTTACCATATTGATGAACTTACCTGGACATCCAAACTTACCAAGCACCGTCCACAGCGCCTCGCGGCTCACGGAATCGAACGCCTTGGTGAAGTCCACGAATAGGGCATACAAGGGCTGATTCCGTTCTCGGCACTTCTCCTGAAGCTGTCGAGCAGCAAACACCAGGTCGATTGTACTCCGACTCGACCGAAATCCACACTGCTCCTCGGGAACATTCATCTCCAGAACGGACGCATTCAGTCGGTTCAGGAGGATTCTGGCAAGCACCTTGCCTGCACAGCTCAAGAGGCTGATACCTCGGTAGCTGTCGGTGCATTGCTTGCTACCCTTCCCTTTGAACAAGGGTACGATGAGGGCATCCTTGAAGTCTTGCGGCATCACCTCGTGCTCCCAGATGGAGTGAACCAGCTGGAGCAGAGCGCGTTCCAACGCCGGACCGCCATTCTTCAGGATCTCACCTGGCAGCCCATCCTCGCCTGCAGCCTTCCCGTTGCGCAGTTGACCAATCGCCCTCTGCAACTCCAGCAAGTCGGGGGCGAGAGCAAGCGAAGATTTGACGTCCTGTTGCGGCAGACTGTTAACAGTCGCCCAATCAATTGTAGTAGGGCGGTTTAACAGGCTGCCGAAGTGTTTGCGCCATATTCCCATGATGTCTTCCGGCTGGCTGCAAGAACAACCGGTGTCCACGTCTACCAGTGCTTTAGTAGACTGGATAGACGGACCGAAGATCGCCTTAAGCGAATCGTAAAACTCCTTGTGTTGCCGACGATCTGCGAAGCCCTGCATGCGCTCGCCCTGTTTCCTCCACCAGTTGTCCTTAATTCCGCGAACACGCTCAGCCAGTTGACGGCGGATATTCCGGAACCTAGTCTTCTTCGCTCCATTGCCAGGGTCCATTGTGCATGTGGCGAACGCGGCATTCTTCTCTCGTACCAAGTTGGAGATAGCCACGTTGTTGTCATCGAACCAATCCGGGCGTTTCTTGCGCTCCACACCGATCGTCTCGGTGGCTGCTACCATAATCTGTTTCTTCAGTTGTTGCCACATACCCTCGGGGGTAGTGGGTACAGGAGCATTGTGCAGGCGAGCGACGACTGCACGTTGAAAGGCAGCCTTCGTCTCGAAGTTCTCCAACCTTCTGATATCCAGCTTCTGCCGTTGTCCAAAAGATCTACAATAAACGGACTTGCGTACATGGATAAACAATTTGGTCCTGACCAGCCTATGATCTGTGCTACATTCAGCCCCGCGCATCACTCGCGTGATGCGCACTTCACGAATGTCGCGCTGCCGCACAATCACGTAGTCAAGTAGGTGGTGGTGACCGCTTCGTGGATGAGTCCACGTCGTGATGTCGCTCGCATCCAGCTGGAATCGGGTGTTCGTGATAGCCAGCTCGTGAGTAGCACACAGGTGCAGCAGACGATCACCGTTCGCGTTGACTGAACCAATGCCGTAGGGTCCGAGGACTCCCGGCCAAGCTACAGAGTCGCGCCCAACTCTAGCGTTCAAGTCACCCAAAACAAACAGTCGGTCATTCACTGGCGCAGACCGGATTGTGGCGGACAGCTGATCATAGAACTGGTCCTTTGTATCATCAGTGTGACACATAGTTGGACCATAAACACTAACAAATGTAGCACACTTACATCGACCGATTCGCAGGCGCATCGACACACACCCATAAACCCACCCACCCCCGGGTAGACAGTCATCTACAGTTCTCTGTATTCTGTCCGAACGCTTGCTGTAAGTGCACTTGCCATATTTGTTCATTATTTACGTTACATTGTTGATTATCTTCCTGATACTGTTTAGATGTTTGGTTTTGCCGATACTACTTACAGCGTATTATAATTAGCGAACCAACATCTGAACCTTGTGCCGGAGGCAAAAAAATCGAAGGGCAGGAGAGGAGACATGTGGTATGCGCGTATGTAGTTGTCCCCATGTCACCTGTCTATCCGTGCACACGTGTGTGTCTCTCTCTATCTCATCTCGGCCCCGAATGATCCAATCGTGTTACCCACACCATCGACTGGATGACGACTTGTCATATCTGTTCCATTATTATTATTATGTCATGCACTCGTGTTCGATAAAGCTACGCGCTATTGCTGTCTTGTGTTCTCATACTACTCTGAGCCAACTACGTGTCAGGGCTCGCAGTTTAATGTGGTTCTAAGTTGTAACAAGACCCAGTTACTAGAAATATCGAAGTCTATATACAAACATTCAACATCAAGATGTCTACACCTTGCAAATAAACAATCGAGCTGTACGTGAAAGTAAGGCGTCATCAGCAAGACAGCTTTCTTATGGCTTTCACCGCCCAGCATCATTAAATGCATTCACCTCAAACAACTCGGCCAAATAACGACAGTCGCGCCACTGATTTCGACTAGTCGTCATCTAACCTGAAGTCTCCAGCCCGCGAGGCGAACCCCATCTACGATGGCCAACCCTTTCGTGAACGACTTCATTTCTCTATTCTAGGTCATCACCTGAACAAAAGCACTCGATTGACGATGACTGCCGAATATCTGTTTCCTAACCTCTTTGTTGCTTACTCGCTGGTGCCACCCGACATCAGCGATCGAACACAAACGTCGGTGGCCAAATATCTGAAGACGTTCCACGTCTCCTACCCTGAGTGGCCATGTTTCGCGGGCGTAAAGTAGAACTGTCCTCACTATCGCCCTATCTGCGCAACCTTGAGGTATCAGAGATGCCTCTCTGTCGTCACAGGTGCCCCGAATTAGCGAGCACCGTCCCAGCTTCAGGGGTACGCGCTTCTGTTTCATTTCCCTACACATCTGCCGTCGCAGATGATGCAGCTTCCCAGGTGCACATCCTCCATAACTTCATTATCTCACAATAGGTTTACGCAGTGACAGCAATCTTGCAAAAGCATTCTGAATTTCGAAACTGCAAATCGCATTCCGAAGCGTTTAGCAGAACGTATAACAACGCCTAGCATTGTTTGTGCTGCTTGAAAGTTGTTAAACAGCAACGCTTTGTCGCAGTTGGAGATCCTCAGTATGTGAATGTCTAGATAATAACCACTACAGTTTTAAAAGCGGACGAGGATGAATTTTGATTTGGCGACGTTGAACGGTAGGCGGTCAGCTATGGGATCGTCGGGTAAGTGAATTTAAGTCGGTCTGAAGTCCATTTCCGGCGGATCTGTGTGGCACCCTGTTTGCGTTTCGTTACTGTAAAGCAGTGATGATGACTTGATAAAGCTGGGCAAATCGAGGACGACTAGAACGAACAGCAGGGGATCCACGGTGATCATCTATGGAACGTTACTGTTCACTGGAAACCAATGTAATACCTGACCATCGACCTTGTTGAATTTACGTCTTAGATTGCCTATGATGCACCTAGGTAAGTGCCACACGACGTTATAGTAGTAAGGTGATTGGATCTGTCGAAAGTGGTGTGGCGTTAGCTGTCACGGCTCTTGCCAAGAAAAAGAGAATGCTCAAAGTGTAGAGATGAATGTAGAATCATCTATGACATATCGCAACTAAAACATAAATAACTTTTTGTATGATGACGTCAGTGTCTGGTTGTCGTGTTTCATCAGCTGTCAAAAATGAACGCAGCATAGTTTACAACTTATTTTGTTTCTGTGTGGGCCATGGAATTACAGCAGTTTTCACATAAAGTGATATATATATTTATAAGTGAATATATATATGTGGAAATAGTCAGCAAGCATCATTACAACACTTGCCAAATACCAGAGTGGTATCTAAGAGCCAGCTGGAATCGTCCTCTTTCCGACTGCGGTATCAGAGTTTTTTTCGTCTGTTCGACAGGCTCCTGACGGAACATTTGATTTTACGCAGGAAACGCCCGCGACCATGATCTAAAATTACCGGATTCTGTTCTACACCGACGTTTACATTTAACGAATCGTTATTGATTCGGTAGGTTTGTGGCTTTGACAGTTTATTTTCAACGGGATCGTGAATTACGTAATCTTGTACAGAACTGGTTGGACTGGGGAATTGACATTGTCGATGGGAATTAAGAAGAGGGCTTTCAATCACTACACGATCCCTTGCTCCCGTGTCACCAGAAACTCGGTGGGACATATCACAGTCTCCATCATTCAGCAGAAAGAACAGACTTTCGTCTTTAAATGCAGTCACTAATTGCGGGCTGTCAATGTGACTGACTTCCTCGTCGAATAAGGAACTCCGAGTGCTTGTTTTGCTAAGTTCAAATGCTTCGAGTTCGTCATTTGTTTTCCAGCCTATGTTTAAACTCATATCATCACCATACACTATGGAATTTATTTCACTCGCCAAGCTCGAGTACTGATTGTCCGTGAAATCGGACACGTCAGTTACGTGAATGATCGTTTCTTCCGATACCGATGGAAGATTTTGCCTTCTTTTAGTAACCGCGGTGTCATTCGGTTCTTTCTGTGAAAAATCCAGAAGGGACACCATCCCTCCTGATTGAATAACTTCTGGAGAAGACCCTACACAGTTTGTACTAAGAACTTCCGACTGAGTTGTCTCATCTGCCGTTTTGTCCCAAAGTGAGGCATAGGTCACCGGGCCCAGTGACAGTGCCTGGCTGGTCGATGCCGTAGATCCATTCACGCCGATGAACGGATCATTGGCTGGGGCAAATATGTGGAATTGTGGCGTTTCTAAGTAGCCTTGGTCCACATCACCATTTTCGGAGGGATCTAACGGAAAGGAGGAAGCGATTACATCCAAATCCAACGAGGTCAACGAACGTGCTAATGCCGTGTGGTACTTAGCACTATGGAGATCCGGCGATGCACACCCATTAAAATCGCTTTCACGTGCATCAAACATTTTGTTACATTTGAATGTTGAAGAATCACCTGGAATTATGCGTTTATGTGGCACATGGCCGTCAGGATCGCCAACAGACTGTGCGTTCTTTCGCACACTGCTATCTTCTGGGACTTGATTCAGCACTTCTATCTTCATGTAATCGGATTCCCTTTTCAAAAAAATAGTTGAAATTGGACTTGGGGGTTGCTGGACAGCTGGTTTAGTATATAAAAATATATTGGTATTGGAAACCCGAATCGATTGAGGTATCCCAAACCTAGCTTTAATATTACTTGCCCGATCTTGATACGAACTGGTTAGCCACAGTTTGTCCACACTATTCTCACCATCACTCTTTCGTGAGACGCGAGGACCGATTGGTGGATACCGTTGACCGATCGTAAATAGGCGAAAACCTTGTGGGGATGCCATGGGAGAACGTATGGACGGGCATGGAAAGCTAGTATGCTCCCGAGTGGCTGCTTTTCCCGTAGGTTCACCAACGGTGTCACTTTTCTGTAGATGATTACAGCAACTGTGCGGTAGCACAGAATTTATGTCCCGTATTCTTGTGGGACATGTCGTAGCACGCAGGTTTTCCAATCCTACTTCCATGAATGTTCGTTGGGAGGAACGTTTTAGAATATGTGAGGAATTAAGCAGAGTTCGACTGGCCACTTTGCGCAGCAAACTCGTTATCCGTAACCGATCCGACGACACTTGGAATTGTCTGTGATGGCTGATGGCTGAACCGCCTTTACCAGCAGGGAACCAGGGTGGTCTACTGTCCTTGTTTCGTTTAGACTGCCAACTAGCGTTCGATATGGTCCGGTTGGAGAGTTGAGAGGATAGGTTTGAGAGATAACTCTGCGATGGATAGGTTAGTATCTCATGATTTCCCGATCTAGCGGTCCCATTAAAACTAACAGTTTCCGACGCGTGACTTGTGCCTTCGCCTCCATAAACTCCGTCTGCACATTCCCGTACACGCCAGGTGACTGCTGAGTTACTTGGCCCAGAAATCGAGGTCCACTTTTGTCCCACGGATTCTGCATTATTGAAAAGATTGTTATTTTTTGGAGTAGACTGTGGCCGGTTTCGAACTCGGACGCTGTGTTCACGAAATTTCATATGCACTTGTGATAGATTTGATAGATTTTGGCAGCATAACTGAGTGACGGATGGTGGTACAGAGTTACTTCGAACCAGTTTGCGAATGTGACTAGTTAGTCCGAAAGAATATTTCTTCTCGTATAAAACCGGAAGTTGCTTTTTGGATGGCTTGATAGGCTTAGCAGAATAACACGCAGCAACAGTATCCGAAGCCTGCCACTTATTGTATTTCGTAAAGCACGTAAGTGGTGAACCATTTGAAAATTCGCGTGATATCTTGTCTGTTGACTTGGTTAAGTCTCTGCTTTTGGCAATAACATTTCGATTAGCTTTACCAAACTGAGAGTTCCGTCTGGTTTTCCAATACGTTCGTGAAACATCAGTGTTGGGATTTGCTTGCTCGGACTGTATGTGTTTTTTTCGCAAGGTATTTCCTGCAAACATACCCACCGGACCATAGTTTGTGACCAGAATCAGTAATGAATGAATGAATCGTCGTTTGGAGTATTCATGCCTATCGTACCAAAAATGCACGGTTCAAACAGGGCCACATCGATTTTACATACATAGTTCACTCCAAGCAGAGTCACGTGAAAAATTGCCCGAATCACTGCAGGTTCAACCCATGCGTGTTCAAGGACGAGCGGTGAGATTCAAGGTCGGTGAGTCATCTAATCTTGTTAGCGATGTCTATATATTGAGTGCTCGAAATATAGGGCATGAATTGAAGGTGATCAATTATGGTTGATTCGATTTCGCTGACCATGATGTGAATAATCCATGCGTATATACATATGCATTTAACACGTCTGGCCACACGCAGTGGTAACCGAACTATAGAAAGCGAAAGAGGAGTATGTAATACACAGAAGATAAAGATATAGAGAGAAGAGAAAATATTAGATCGGGGTATATATAGATTAAACACGTGAGCGCCATTGATTTCTGTCTTCGTGACCTCAGACGGTGCCCACAACCAAGCGTATTCCTTGTTCTCCGGACTACAGTCAAAGACTGATCACATGCATTAAACTGAGGGCCCGGAGTAGGTCATTTATTCTTTACATGATTGCATCACAAAGTATAAGACAAGAGAGAATGGAGATGTTGAAGTGTGTGAAACAAATAGTACTTAGCCACAGAAATTCGCACATCTCATCTTTCTTCACTTGGTTAAAACAGTAAAAAATTGGTGGGATAGGAATAAGCGTGAAGTTTGTCAAGCTTCACGCTCTTTGTGGTCGTACGCACGAACACTGTTGTTTTTCTATTGGCAGTGATAAATTTGGATAAACAAAGTTAATTCCACGCAGACTGTCTGTAGGAGTGGAACACTTTTCAGCAATCGTTAGTTTCAGTTGTTCGTAGTCCATAACAGGCTGCATTCTGCTTCTGCACCGGAGATTGAACCGTCCACGGATGAGTGTCTTTGGAAAAAGTTGTTGAACACAGGCTGCTTTTCCCTGTTCACCTTAACGTCTCAAGCGGACACAGTGAAGTTTGTGGTGAGGGAGTTCCATTTCATCAACCAATGCCTCATATCTCTGCAAACGAATGCAACGCCGTATGAAAACGGGTGATGAACACTCAAATAACTTAGTAGGGAGACAGCTGAGGCCCATGTTCCATTCTACGGGAACAACCGCCCGTGTGAAATACGGTTATGGCGATACACAAAGGGAGATGGATAGACTGGAAGATGTCAGGGAGAACGACCTGCTACTCATTGTTTGGAAAGGACCCTAACTTGGAAACAAGTGGGATAGGTTTCAAGATAGTGCCTTTCGAAACTTCTACTTGACCATTCGATTGGGAGTAGATGCCGTCGTTTTGCTGGCCACTAGTCCTTTATCATTGGGGAAGTGCTTTAATTCACCAAACGTCACAAACAGTCCGCGGGTCGAATGGAAGAAAGGTGGCATCTACAATGTTGAGATCTGGCGTTGTGAACCAAGGACAGGGGTGACGGGCGGACTTTTATTCAGAAGATTGATACACGTAGTATTGTAATGTACCCGTAAGAGGGGAGAACAAGAGTTCACCGGTAACTGTTTATCAAGAACACGTAGCACTAGTCACGGTTCGGGCAGTGAGTTTGTCTTCAATCGAGGTCTCTCCCTCAGAGACTGTACAAACCGCTGGCTCTGCAACACAATGGAGAGAGAGTGATGAACCGCTGTTTTAAAACGTACAACGCGCATTCTCCCAGTTTCCGTTTCACTTCACAGTACATGCGTTCATAAACCGAACATGAATACTCACTTACATGTAACAATAGTCCTGGGACACCACAGTTGTCAGGGTTAGGTTTCTGCATGAACAGCACCACTTCTAGGTGGAGTGCACCACAGCACTTAAATGCAGATACCCGCCTTACCACTCACGAGCAACACAGTGTGATGGTTCATTCACATTACGCTGGCAAAAACAATAAATGACAGTTCACACCGTCATAACTTGATAGACAAAACACGAGCGAAAATTTCGAATATTGATCACTTACCATGAGCACGTGTTTCGAGAAGGTATGGGTCTCTGGAAGACAACAGTCAATTGCATGAAAGGAGACGTACGGATCAGATTTCCCTTGGACCTATTGAAACACTTCCGTTTCGGCTCGGCACAAAAGGCGAGACGAGAAGTGGTCTTCTTCAGATCAGCCATTAAAAAACGTAAATTGCAGCAGCTTATAAAGTGAACATGTCGAACAAATCCAGAGTGATATAAGGAATCACGTAGAGCACTTAGGTTAATATTTAAGAAAGATAACATAATATGTCCATGAGATAATGCATCAAAAGCATCATTGTCCTTACAGTAGTTGAAGATGACACGGAGGTTGTAATAAGAAAGGTCAGTACGACTGACCTATTTCGCCACCTTGACGTACTGATCAGGCTTGTGCACTACATCGATGCGGATGGCTAAGCTGACTATAGATTCGGTACCACCAGATGCAACCTCGCCACCCAAACCAAGGAAGAGCAGTCACACAAAAAGCAGATGCACTCGTACGGTTGTATGTCACCCTACTGACCGCATTAGAGTGCTTGGGCAGTGAAAAGTACAGTAACATGAACATACAGCAGAACCACTTCTAGAGCAACGGCAACTCCCTCTTACGAATAAAAAACGAAAGGGGTTAGAAAAGGTACCCTCTAACAAGCAACACTTCGATCGTCCAACGGTTTACCGTGACCGCCGGCGTAGTATCACAATGTGACGGTCGAAAAACATCGGGCATCACTCGAAAGCCTGAGGTAGCCTCGAACATATCCACCGCGTGCATCAGTGGTCGGAATCAGACATCAACGTCCGATTCACTGTGTCCTAGGGCGGGGCAAGCCCTCACTGCCGAGTGAATCAGAGGTCTAAGTTACTAGTTTTGTGCAAGATGCCTTAAGCATGGCTCATCCCTGCTGTCTCGCAGAGCAGACTCTTGAGTCAGAGGCTCGAAGTGAGGTCTCTCAAGTCAACTCCTTTCTGCAGTATCAATGAGGTTCCAGAAATTATCGCACTTCCGACAGTAACACTACACAACAATTACGACCTTCTCCGCATACTTAGCAGAACAAACAATTCATTTTGCCTGCTCTCTGCCCTCGGGTGGTAATTGTTTTCTAGAACTAAGACGACTGGTAAAAATCGGTGCTTTCAATGTCCGTACTCTCCGACAGGTTGGTCAGCAAGCTGCCCTGACAAGTACTCTCACAAATCTGGAACTTGATGTACGCTGTGTATCGGACACGCGCGTCCACGATTCCGACACCGTCATTCACTTGAGCTAACCTCCAAATAACTGCCGATCTAGGTGCTTCTCTCTCAGGGTCTCTGGTGACGCCGAAGCTGAACCCCGCGATCAATCCGCAGTAGGATTCACACCGAGTTACACAGCACAACAATGTTCGTTCGATTGAATCTCGGTGAACAGCCGTTTATGTGCTGTCAGACCCAATACATGGGTTAAGGTTCGTCAACGCAAATCAAGAAGGCCCAGTACGTTCACCATATCGGTGCGCGTCCAAAAGGATGTTTGTTCGCATATTATCAAAGATGCGTTCTACGACGACCTCGTCGAACACCTGGAGCAGACCAGACACTCTGAAATCATCATACTGGACGACGCATTTAGTGCTTCGCTTGATCATCTTTCTACAGAGAACAGGCGGCATTGACGTATGTCTGGTGTCCGGGCACACCGCCATGATAACGAGGAAAGGGTGTTGCAGCCGTGAGCATCTCACGGTCTCTATGTTTCGAACACCGTATTTCAATACAAGAAGCATTGTGCTACATGAAGATCACTCCGGTCTTCCAAGTTATGCACACAAATCGATCATATAGCAGTTAGGAGTGGCGACACTGTTACCGACCGCCATGTGCATTTTGAGACAATCGCCTTGATTCGGATCGTGCTATTGTACGTCCTCTTTTGGTTTTATCATTTGCCCGCAGGTCATACACTCATAACCGCAAGATAATTAGCTGGCATTCGAGTGGGGAAAGTGTAGGGAACATTTACCAGGAAGCATCAGTAAACAAACTGCTCAGCTCGGGTCCGGCGAAAGAACCTGAAGAAGAGTGGAAACAAATTGCAACAGCTGCGAAGGCTTGTTGTGAAGAGGTATGTTTTGAAGTAGCTGTGCGAGTGCGACAGGACTGAATTCCTGTCACAACCGCAGGCCTTGTGAATAGACGCCACTCGACTCCACCTGACAGTGGATAGGATGACGACTGTTGGGGGGAGGGGGCATGAACGCAAACCGAGCAAAAACTTGTGCGAAGACCGTGAGCACCACTTGGTCGAACAGTCGACAGGTATGGAAGGAGTCTTTTCAAGTGGGAATACCACAACACTCTTCGTCCTGATCCCTGGCTGTGCTGGCCATCGAGTCAGTGTAAGCGGAACCACACATGGAAAAGATGATTCACTTATCACCAACCAATCGCGCCGACCTGACAGGTGGGCTGAACATTTCGAGGAACAGTTCAGCTGGATCCAACCGGACCATGTAGGTGACAGGACCCGAATGGTCAGTTATTGCATTCCAGGCGGCCCTCCGTCGGAAGCGGAGGTGGCACTTGAGCACGAGTTATGGAAGCGTAACAAGGCTCCCAGGCCAGATCTGCTCCACTTTCCCCTTCAAGAATGGTGGGGAGAGATCGATGTCAGAGCTGACGAAACTCCCGCATTGGAATACTCAAAGGGTAATTCGTGATTGGGAGAACGGAGTCTGTGACAACCATAGAGGCATCAGAAAAGTGTCTGTTGCGTCCAAGTTGCTCACTGCCCTCATGTTACGGCGGGTCACTAAGCACAGTGAGAGTGAGATAAGTGAAAACCAGGCAGCACTCCGATCCAGGTGGGTGTGCGCTGATCGCAATTTTACTCTGCGCCGGATTTCGAGACATATGCACTCTTCTAGTCAATCGACGGACGTGGGCGTTTCTGACCCAAACGTTGCTTTCGATGTGGCTGCTCGCAATGTTCTCCAGAACTTCCTCATTGGCAAGCGAGTCCCATGGATGTATATGTGAATCTGTATGTGAATCACCGTATGGCTACTTAGACCAGAAAAGGGTGAGGGTTTATGGGAAACTGACCCGGGCGTTCACCACTTCTAGTGGTGTTAGTCAGGGGTGTCTGATATGCCTCTCCTTGTTCAAGATTATCATCACGGACGACATTCTGGAAGGCGCACG
This sequence comes from Paragonimus westermani, assembly GCA_008508345.1. Taxonomy (NCBI): domain Eukaryota; kingdom Metazoa; phylum Platyhelminthes; class Trematoda; order Plagiorchiida; family Troglotrematidae; genus Paragonimus; species Paragonimus westermani. The sequence goes on from QNGE01004374.1 coordinate 15,936, forward strand.
TAAGGAATCCAGTAAGCTTGGTGTTCAGCCCTTTTCTGGCTCTAGAGTGGCCGACATGGAGTATGCGGATGACACTGTCTTACTTACCGAAGATATGCAGACCATGCTGAACAAGGTGGACGACCAGGCTGGTATACAAAACGCTTTGGACCTACAAAACAGGAAATGCTGCTTTGACGCCAGAACATTCCCATCCCTACTTCCTTGATTATGGGCATTTCACATACTGGGATATATAATATTTGCGTTCGTTCTGTTTTGCTCTATCATTCGGTAACGTAGCCTGTTCGTGACGAAGTCAACAGAATGGTTGTGTCTGACCACCCTTGTCTCCATCAACTAGCTCACATTGAGTGGAATGACCATGTGAGCAATGTGGCCATCCGCCGGAACGCTCAGGATTCGACCAACTGGTGAACTAATCGCGCTGCACAGACTGTGACGATTGGGGCAAATAGTCCGTATACCAGGTGGGAGTTTACTGTACCGGACATATTATACTGAGACCATCAACGGTTCAGTAAAACCGCGTGGTGGTCAAGCAACAATTTAGTTACAGAATATGAAGACCACGACAAGTTCCATTGAGTAACGTAAGTGGTTGTCGCCTGTCTGGCTAAGTTCCTCAGTCAATGGCGTACTTACATTCATGCCATTTCAAGTTTTTCCGTCTAGTTTTCTGTAATTTTTCCACGTTTTACTGGCGTTTATTCTTTTGGGATAATCCACGTTACTGTTGAGGCGAGCGGCGACGCAAACCATAGTGCCTTCTGGTCAGGCTCCAGAACGTTGTGATGCTGACGATGACTATGCTATCAGATGACCTTTTAATTTTTATTTTTTCATGATGTTTCAAGTCGTATCTGAAGTTAGTCAAGCCTCATAACTTGACTAGTTGAATGTGCTTATCAAGCAAGTATTGAAGTCATTCTCAGGTTATTTTGATGATCGCGCAAGCTGCTGTTTTCATTCCTAGAGAAAGAGGCAGACGATTTGCCATTTCTTGTTAACGTTGCAGTGATGGCAACAGCTGAAGCGCGTGCTTTAGCAACATGGAATTACTTCTGAGCCAGCTGCTCTCCCCATAGGTGGGACAAGTTCATTTTTCTAAACATTGTAGGATTTTAGTTCGTGGTCACGCATTGAAAATGTCTCGTTTCTAACTAGAAGCTGAATTTTGTCAGAAAAGTGTGATACTGAATGAGAACGATTTGCAAGGAGAGCAGTGATTCGCTGTTGGGATTTCAAATCTCGTAGAAGTGACAACTTCCACAACGGTTAAAACCTGACGGGATCTGGTGTTCAGTTCGCAAGAAACCTTTGTTTAAATTGTTTAACAAAAATTCGTTCTTATCCTCGGTGAATGATAAGCCACACGTATCAGGGACCTCAGAGAATTGTGCCGGGTTTCCCCATGTTTATCTTTATCCCGTTTACAAACAGTAACATCGTTCAAGTAAGTGAAGTTAGGTGGAGAAGCCTCCATTGTGACGATCTAATCGATAGCTCTCGGAAAACATGATGCACGATTAATCATATACAGAAGAATACGACAGAACGGAAAAAGATTGCCACGTGCCGCGAATGTGGCGAAGGTATCACTCTCATCTCCGACTGATATCTGCTGTCAGGCGCTCTTCGAGTCCACAGTGCCAAACAACAGAGATATTTGCAATCATTTTATCAAGTTTTGAAATTGCGTGTGCATCCAAAAGCGTGCAGCGGTTCATATTTTGATCGTGATGAATAATTGCCCAGCGGTCGTATCGGTTGCTAGTTGCAGCTAAGATGTGAACGTGCCGTGGAGAGTGGATGGGCCCATTAATGCATTCTTTCCGGATATTTGTGATTTTCAGCATGCCAAAACGTCCATCCGAAGCGGAATGCCTTTGCAGCGATCGGGTCGCAGTTCAGCGGGAGATTGACGGAAAAGGTTGCTGGAAAACCCACTGTAACAAGGTTGCAAAGTGAACACAAATAATTACCATAATCAAACAGTAATTGCATTCTTTTATACAGACACAAGAACTCGTGCCACATTAGCATAATAGCATGCAAACTGGGCAATGCTGAGGGTCTGAACGGAGATTTTTGCGAGGTAAGTTTACGTAACACTGATCGTGAGTGCGAGCAGTCAGGCGAGCAGAAGTTCTGGTCATAGAAATCTGCGATTGGTTCAACTGAAAACGTTGCTTTTGAACAACAGAACAGTAACTACAACTGTTGAAACTGTAAGTACCCAATGAAGTCTGCTGGTATCGCCCATTTAAAGTAATTTACAAGGCTGCTTTTGACAGACACTTAGGGCCGGTGACTGTGATAACTGAAGACCACAAACAACAAGCAGTTGAGGTAGGTTGGGTGTTCAGGAGTGATCGGCAGACTTTCTGATTGTGCCCCTTTTTATCACAAATTCCGCATACCGCACTCCAGCGGGCTAGAAGAAACGGAGACGTCTGACAGGGCTGCAGAAGTAGCACCGTTTACCCGCTGCTGCAGATGTAAGTCGGTCATGTGGCAGAGAATCGGAGTTTATTGATGAATTAAAAACTGGCAGGGAATGGGATGATTCGAACAGATGAAAAGAATCAGTATTAATAAGCCACCCCATGGGTCGAATCTGTTCATGGACATTGGTCAGATCAGGTGGTGTTTTCCAGAAGGCGCTGTGGAATATTTTCGAACTACACTCCACAAATGGATGCATCCTGTATGGGGGTTATTTAGCTAAGTCAAACCTGAAAACAGTTTTTTGCTAGCGAATCAAGACTCCCGGATGAGGTGGCTCAGTCCGTTTCTTGTTTTTATGCAGACTAAGGATGTCGAGCAAAAACCTCTTTCTTAAGTTTCACACAACGATGTTCCGGAGCATTATCTACATCACCAAACGTGTTGCACTCAGCCACGTTTTCGTAGAAAGTAGGTGGAATATGATTGGTGAGAGTACCCGGATCATCTGAATCGTGCGTCGAAGATCTCGAGACTTAAGTAATGAACGTGCGAAATTAATGGGCCAAAATTTCCAGGGATGGTTGGCAGCTGAGATCGACATCAAAGCTCTGTGAACGCAAAACCGTGATCACTGTAAAATGAACAGATTTTTGTCACAGATAAGTGGTTCGGTAGACCTGATAATTTGGAAGATACCCAATTCTGAAAACCTTAGAATTCGGTTGGATTCGAACCGGCGACAGAAACGGTATGCCCAAATGATCCAGCAGATTGACTGTCCGAGCAGTTCATACAGGAATCCCCCGACACCACCGATGAGTACTGAGATCATGCAGTGATGGGTGTGAATATTCCAACACTCGGTAGAATACCTTGATACGGCGACTACGTATGCCCAAAATCCCATAAGGAGCGAAGTGTGGGGAACATGGGCAATCGGACGGAGCCATCGCGCAACGGAATGGTAGGCGAAAAACCCCGACAGAAGGCAACAGCCCGACACAAACTGGGCAAGAGTGCATATAGTGCGTGAGTGGAAACCGCCAGTGTGCTGTGGATCGGAATTCTGGTTCATAAAGACGGGCACGCGCGTGGCTTGGAAACATGTGAGTTGGGCAATGAAAAGCGTGGTTTATTGAATTTTTTGCTGCAATATTACTGATGAGCAGTGTGGTGGGTTTGACTATTTTGAACGACTTGAAACAATGTCGTCCCCCAAAAGTAAAATTTGAAGAACGAAATAATCGTCGTGTAAGATGCATTCTTAGTCACGAATTCATTCACTCTTTTCAGTTACACACGCGAAATGATGTACATCGGGGACGATGTAGTACTCTTCGTTGGACATAGAATAAGTGCGACACTAAATTGCATTTATACGTCAGCCAAGCTGCTGCACCAAACCACTCACATCCCATCGACTCCGAGAAGGCGTCCGGTGCCCACAGTCGCTAAATCAACCAATACGTATGAATTTACATGTACTTGCGGTTTTCAATACGTTGACCACATAGTGACGGCACTGCACACTCACATCTCGCAACACTTCCCCCAAGTGGCTTCTGAATGTCGAAAGTTAGCTGCAGAATGCAATTACAAAACATCTACAAGAATCTGGCCATCGAATAAAGCACGCTAAGATATCAAGTATTACCTGTCAGACAATGAACGAACACGCGCTAACTTTTTCCGGAGCGCCTTCTATGAACCATTTGAAACCGCCGATATGCGTTCAACAACAAATGGTAGTAAACCTAGCGTTATCCTGTAATACGCTACGTAGATTAGATGTTCTTACAATTCCTATTTCTTTATCCCCCTTCTTTTTCTACCTTAAATTCACATCCGCATCTATTATCATTATTTTCGATCACATGACCGAACGATGATTGATCACTGAAAATTTTGCTCGTAGCCTCCCACGTATCCAAACGTTCGTATACCATTTCGCGTATGTAACTGAAAACGGCGAACGAAACGGTGCTTAAGCATGCATTTTCCATTACCAGTGTTGCATTTTTCAAAATTTAGAGATTCACTTAGTGGAGACCATAGACACAACAGGCTGGGTGGGTAGCCGAGCCCAAATATGACATTTTTGCACTGCTCGTGTGATGTCGTTGTTCAGTTGGGGGAGCACTCGCCGTGTCTTGGCATACTGTCTCTGTCGCATATTTGAATCCAGATTTTTCGCGACTGGATCACTACTAAGATTTTTGTAAAATATTTACTCGTCAAGCATGTATCAGACAAGAATGAGAAAAGTGGACACCCCGAATGTATACTGTGTCCTTTATATCTTTACAGACGAGAAACTGAAATGATATGAGAGATATATGGATGTGTACGAACCGAGCAATAAATAGTCAGAAATGCGCACTTCACAGCCCCGAACTCAGCCTCTTCGGACCAGACTGGAAAAATAATTCAACAACATCCTTAATCGGATACGGTTGCAAACACATCCAACTACCGGAACCCTGTTGGCAGCAATTTTACAACTGGCCGGCTATACAACGACCCAATATATACCAGCCTAAGTAGACAGTCTTCGATGCTACACTAGGCTGAAAACCAACCTAACTACCTCGAAATATGAAGTCTGCGTTTAGTCCCAACCCTCCAGTGTTCTATGCTGCGTTTTCAGTTGCCGATCACGAACTACGTCGGTTGCGGAAGGTGAGCGTCATTCAACTAGGCAACTACTCCGTGTAGGCGCAACTCGCGGGAGCATCTCATTGAGGTGGGTTAACTAGCAGATACAACGATAGTCAGTCACAACGTCTGTTGTGATCTACTTCTCGAGCAAATGTTTACGAACCGCAGGGCAAAGCAAATCGCGCACGAGCATTCCATCATTCTTTTCAGCGATAAGTCGATTTGGAGCCACAAGTGACGCAGATTGGCAAGTATAATGCCACCATAATACCGCAGGTGTTGCTCACAAAGCAATATGGACAAAGCAGAAAGTTATCTTTCGGTGGTCGGGTCAAAGAACTCTGTATTACCCTCCCCCCACTATTGACACACAAAAGGCTCTGTCGATGCTGTCACGTGATACTTCTCTCAATACCGTAGTAACTGCGCACGTTCCACGCTTATACCACACGGAAGTCTTATTCTACAGAGTTTGAATGTCTTGTTTGCCATAAAGCCACCACATCTACATAATCGCGTCTACTACGCGGAACTCTTCCATTCGTCATAATCGCTTAGACTGGTCTCCAGATGATTTGATAATCACTTATCTGTAAAAGGAGCAATTTCGTACTGGCCTGACTCGTCAGCAAAGTTTACTATCAAATATGGGCATTTGATTTCCTGACTGGAAGGGGATCGAGGCGGGTACGAAGTGAAAGGAACAAAGGCCCATCCCGCGAGACGACGATGTGAGGTACAGGGGGTACAGACAACTGAAGGCCAGTGATTATTAGCTTCGTTTAGAAATCTTTCCTATAAAGCCGTCTGCACAATCCAAAGTTTCACTATCGGTTGCAACCAGGTTCAAACCAATCGCATGCAACGGCCATGTGGATTAGAATTTGGTAAGCCAGATGATACGTTAATCACTTCATATTCTTCTTTAAAGCACATGCCAGAACCTCATGTGATAACTACGGGAGCAGTTGCTTCGTTCCTATCGCATACGGAGTACTCACGAGCGTCTTAACAGAGAGGCCTCTGTAACACAAGAAAGTATGAGAACAGGTGTGCTAGCAATCTGGTCGAAGGCACACCGACTTTCATCCTGGGGTATACGCAGTAGAGTCGACAGTCATCCTCACAACCAGCGACCATCATATTTTCGACAACAGAAAACGCGTATTCACTCAGTTGCTTAACAAGCTTCTGCAGTTGTTCCGGTCATGGAGGAGCCTTAGTGAAATGTCACTTGCTTGGTATACATGGAAGCTAAGCGATATAATTCATTTTTGATTGCTGTTACAAAGGCCTCCACTTCAACATGGTATTCACCCGAAATACGAGCCTTTTTGTTCGATGAAATCTTTCTCAGCAAGGTGAAAATCGATTAGGAAGGGCATACACACAATTTGACATTCTCAGAATCAAAATGTTTTTGAGGCTTAACAGAAAGTATGGGTAGTATAGCGGAGCGAGTAAATGCTAGAGATCTTAATACAATTTAAGAATGATGAAAAACACAACAGCAGACGGAGAGCTTAACGTAATACGCAGTTCGCGGTGAATCCTATCTTAAACGGATGAAAGTGACTATTGAGGGAGGAACTTTACCCTTGTCAGCGAACTTGAAGAGAGATGAACTATGCGCTATTCACACGACATTGCACATGAAATTTCGTCGTAAAAATATAAATTTCAGTGAGGGTGGTTTTCTAATTCCGACGTATCGTGATTATTACATCAGATACTGCGAATTTACGCAGTCAATAACCAACCACACCACTCGATCATGCGGATTCGAACTTTTGCGCACTGATATCACCATGTTTGGCGATGAAACGTTTGCCATCTAAACGCTGGGCCCGGCGAACAGCCAAAACCATTTGTGGTGGATTGTCAGGTCGGAGGTGCGAGTTTTCGAACGCTCGGCCGAATGCCTCAACGTGGGGGGAGGTACGTTCGAAAACCTGCCGCGATCGGATTAAGGACAACGCGCGCTCTCT
>QNGE01004374.1:26265-40753 GCA_008508345.1 Paragonimus westermani
CTGTTGATATCTTGCTTGTGAACAGGCCACGTTTCCGAACCATAGAGCAAAATAACGTTGCAGTTACAGGTTACCAATAGTGTGTACCTTTGCTCGAGCAGAATTTGACTTCAGATTCACGTCCGCTTGAAGCAGCCCTGTCGACAATCGGAAGTTTGTGAGTACGAAAGCTGCGAGCAAGGTTCAAGTCACATCAGCTGATCGTTCATCAACAAATAATTGGTCAGAAAGTTTAATGAGTTCCGTAACTTCAACTTGACAGAGACACCTCAGAAGTGGACATATCGTTTGGAAGTGATGACAGTTATGGTCTACCTTGGAGGCGAACAGACAGCCTGGGAACCACCTACACGAGAACGTAGCCAGACGCTCAGACAGGTTGATTTGGTTACGCCTAATTGAGGGCAGTGGCACAGTAGTCAATACCACTGTGTAATAAAAACATGGGACAAATTTCAGACTCCGATCGCGACACGGATGTGTATGTGTGATGAGCTCTGAAAAGAACAAAGCGTGAGTTACATGTACCTTTTCGGTAAGGAGTGGCCAGAAAGTCTATCTGAATGGTAAGACCGAGATCAAATTTCAATGGTATCCGATTGATATGACAGATCCCAGTGCGAATATTTTCTCTCTCCACAAAAAAATGGATTTTTGTCCAATGCATTGAAAATGTTCAGTGACGCAAAAATCCTTGTTGTCCGGAGTTATTCGACGCCCGTGGGGATTTGCCCCTAGCTTCCCATCGAACTGACGGAGATATTGCAATTACAATAAACGTGATTTGTTTCGATTAAAGACAGAGTATCTGTTCGTAACACGACCGCTGACATGCATGCCACGTGACTGTTCGAAAACGTGGGTGTGTGAGATATCCTAGCCACCTACCAGTTAGTTCAATCAGCCTACGCCCACTCACGCATCGGTAGTAAGTTGCCCGCTCGCCCATACTTTTTATCGTAGACGTTTGCGAGTTGCCCGGACAGTTTCCGTTCTGTTAATTGGTGGACCACGTTGCTCCACACTGATGTGGGTGCATTTACAATGGTTTGGGAAGCATTCCTTCTATATGTCTTAGATCTAACTTATAAAATCTGTCACATTACGTATAAATTAAACCGAAAGGTTCGAAACCAACTGGGCAGGAATATCGAACTACCGCGTACGGAAAATGTGACAGAAAACAGTGGGCATGTTCAAATACAGTCACACGCATACGAGGGGGAACCTCTGTGGTAAAGGACATGATCATTTCGTGATCCATTTCTTGAAGAGAAGTATGCACTAGTGACAGCTGAAATGGAGTGGAAAGGATTTAAAAGAACATTAACATAGAATGGTCATATGTACAGACATCTGCATGTGTATTGTTCTGAATGCATATATGAAACATGATAAGATCATACTAGTTACAGCGATGTGGCGGGGAAGAAATTTAGAAAATACAAAAGTGTGCTGGAGGTTGGAAAACAGCGTGTCAGTGTGTTGATTAGCTCAGGCGGCTTTCGGCGAGATCACATTCGTTGGTCTTGAATTTTCTGGAGTCGGGGGAAAGCCACGTGAAACCAGATTGCATAAGTATGTACAATTCGACGGGGAGGCTGTTCACGAATATGGGGAGAAAGTTATGTAGAAGGAACGTAGTAGGTACCAGGAATAGACTTGAGGTCTTTTTCGGGTTTTTTGAAGTTTTTCAAAATTGGATAAATGTTATTGAAAGCCTCGTAGATTTCTTCCCGTACCTTAGCACCTGAGATCGCAAAAGAGGAGAGGGAGCAATCTGACAAATGAACAACATATAAAGTGGACTGGATAAACGAGTGCAGCAGGACGATAAACAAGCTAAAAGATGCTTTAAATATGCCAAACAGGAAGAGTAAATCTGTAAAATAAAAGACAAACAGCGGCAGAAACAGAGTCAAACACAACTGTCATAGTCGAAAAAGTGTTCACTAGTTCAATCTGTCCCTCCATTGAGGATTTACGCATGCCAATTAAGACTAAAAGGCATTCATGCTTGCGAAATAGGTGTATTCAACATAACTCCATTGAACTGACAGCCAGCGCAATCGTACCGAGAACAGACGCAATAGCAACTTACTGTCCACATCAACCGACCAAAACTAAGTAGGGATCGTGTAAGCAAAATGGCAGTTCATTGAAGAAAGTCGGCAGATGCCGCCCGCCAGATTAAACGCTCAAGTGATCACTTAAATCGTTGATTAGAAACACTGTCCGAGATGGTGGTGTGCCGCAGTCAATGGCATACCTACATTTATACCACTCCTAGTTCTTCCGTCTCGTCTTCTATTATTAATACTAATCTTAGTGATGTTTTCTTCTGGGTTATTCCGCGTCACTGTTGAGGTGGGCAGCGGCCTAAGTCACAGTACCTTCTGGTTAGGCCCATGGCTGCTATGATGATGATGTTAGTTGGCCAGCATTTAGGAAAATCCCGGATAAGCAACTAACCGGTCAAATAACTTCCAGCACTGGCTGAGCCAGACACTCCGCAAGTCAAACAGACCTTCGCAGAAGTGAGTACTACTTACAGTGAGGGCCAAGTTCTTTTAACAAGACACATTTGTGGTTCTGTCTTTCATTACGTTTCCACTTCCTTAATAGTCATTTGCTACCGATCAATCAGATTCATTTGCTATCGGGTGTTGCGTTACTATTGGACTCTGTGATCACTTCATCTTGACAATACGCGTAAGCAACTGTGATTGTCGACCATCTACTACTACTACTACTACTACAGGTGCATCTAGATCTTTCGGAACACATGTACGTGAACGCTGAGTGAATCAATGGTGTAGCCGTTACAGGATGCAACATCAACTAGGACCGTTAACGGTTAGATAACCCATGACATTGTCCAGCAATGAAGTTCGTAAGATTTACGAAGGCGCACGACGTTCCATTGAATAAAATCGACAGGTGTTTGCTGTCTGGCTGAACAGCTTGTGACCTTCAATTCGTTGATTGGAAAGACTATCTGGCATACCAGCGTGTCACAGTCAATGGTGGACTCGCATATACCCAACTGCTAGCCAACTGTTCAGTAGACCTCTGGTTAAGCCGGAGGTCAACAGTGTGGATGGCGAGTTTCCCAATAGTTGTGCAATTAGTGCTCCGAATTGTAAGTCAGACTGATTGTAGGCCAGAGGAGACTAAGTGCTCGCACAAACCTGTTCAGAGTGCAAAAATCAGAATTGCGGAATGGGATACTAATGGCACCGGCAACGGTCAACATACGGAATCTCACCACTTTCGAATGATTTCCTGACACTCGGTAGACAATCTGAGTGGCATCTTTCTTGGTGACAGAACGACTAAAACCGATCAAATGAGCAACAATCACACTTGAAATTGTTTTCGTCACACTAATGTTCAACCATGATAGATGATGCTCACGTACACTATCAGATAATTGTCTTGTAATATGACCAATACATGATACTTGGCACGAGCAAACAAGTCAGTACACACAACAGTTGGTTGTAGAACATGAAGTTTGTCCCTGAAGCTATGACAGGGTGTCACAGGGTGTCACTCACGTACAAATGAGCGGCAAGTCAGGTTGCTTTGACTGAGTTTCTGAGTCTCCTTGTGATAACTTCCAAGGTTTTCCTGGAAAACAGGGCTAGTAACTATAATTTCTTGTTCACTAACGATGACCTAGATTTCATCACTACCGCTTACATTGCCTTCTGAATAAAACACATTGGGCAGCCTTTCCACATGAACGCTTCTTGCAGGCAGTCTAGCTCGCCTTACAAAATGCCGGGGGTGCATGTCGTTAACGTACCACACGTGAGACATCACTTTTGATTTAACGGAGCGAAACTCCAAGTCAGTTTCCTGCACATTTTTCGCTGGACCGAACCAGCCTCTTTTTCTACTAGGCCAACGTCAAAAATATCAGTTAACCGTTGTGGTCTGATCTTCTGGTGAACATGATACTGTTATGAGCTGGGTTAAAGGCTCTCGTAACATGTTAGAATCCTCGAGAACGACGCCAAAATGCTATCTACGTAGCGTTAGTGAAATGAAAACTGTTCAATGGTAACACTCAACTGGTTAGTATCTCATGAGAAGACCAACCAACCAGCAACCCAGTAGTAAGCCTATTGTCATCCAATCTATCTGCCGGTAGATGGCATTATTAAGAAGAAACTGAACATTGCTAGTGTAAAGCACCCGCAGTTCTCTGAATTCATCCTCTGGGATGCCCATGTGTTTGTTGTTACGTCCGACATAATCCCATTGGTAGTCAGTTGTCTCTCGTAGGGGCACGTCGGCGAATAACGGAACGACATTAAGTGTGAACATTCTTTGATTCTTTAGGTTTACGTCTTGGATTGCGTTGGCGAATTGAAACACGTCCTCGAGAAATATGGTTCCTCAGTTCCAGCCTGATGAGATCGAGCAAACCAGCGAGAATCGTAGGGCAAGTCAAACATACCTAAAATGGGTTTCAGGGACAGACATTCTCTGTACACTTTGGGCAGATCGTACGGCTTGTGGGTTATTGCTCCGGTATGAAAGGTGTGCTAGAAAATGGTTGTTACACTAACCCTCTTCTGCTTGATTCGACGCAGGGTTTTAGATAGTATTTCCCTAACGGGTATTTCCAAACGAGTTGTACATGGGATGTTCTATAAACAAGCTGTTTCGAATTGTTTTCATTCTCCCTACTAACATACCGACTTAAATGAGTTCAAACACAATTTATATTTTGAATTACTGTGCCGCGAGTATTCTTACTCGATTGACTCATCAGCACAAAATAGATGACATGAAATCCAAATGGACGGGTCAAATTGTGTGGATCCTAAAGCGGATGGTTTGTATCCCTTTTGGATTAACGGTCAAACTGCAGAAGATCCTCGCTAAGTGAAGTATGAATGACCACGATCTTCTGGCCAGTGTAATATGGATCAATAATACGGAGAACTGAATTGTGTTCATCCGGCCACCGTAAAACTCGCTTGACCTCTGTAACTTTGTCAACGTGACTTTCATGAAGTGTGGTTGATTTTAACTTTTCGACGGTCTGGGCTGATTTAGGCAGTAACTTATCGTGACTGTGCCCTATGAGCTGAAGTGCTGTTTAAAAATATCAGGATCAAATACCAGTTAATAATCTTGTATTTACAAGTGTATGACTTCTGGGCAAATGAAAAAACCAAAAGAGGACGCACAACAGCACGATCCGAACCTAGGTGATTGTTTTAAAATGCACATGGCGGTCCTTAACAGTGTCGGCACTCCTAATTGACTGCTATATGATCGAGTTGTGTACGTAACTGAGAAAAGGAGAGTGATCTCCATGTAGCACAATGCTTCTTGTGTTGAAATGCGGTGTTCGAAACAAAGAGACCGTGAGGTGCGGGAGAGTCTTTTACCATTATCATTGCGCTGTGCTCGGGCAACAAATACACCATCCACAAGCTTCTCACCTGGAGAAAAGCCACAAAGTTTGGCAGTCTGTGGGGTTGATCTGCTTCAACTGGTAGAGAATGACGTCGCTCAACGTGCTGCTGGCATCTGATATATCGTCCGCTTGAGATGCTCCTAATATAACGAATACAAAGCGGTTTTCCGATGTGCGTTAAGGGACCCTAACCGGTTCACTGAGTGTAACGGTGCACGGGCCATTACTCAAATGGATCCAAGCGAGGAAGCGTTGGTCTGCCTTGCAATGTAGTGTGATTCCCAACCCAGTTAAACCATGGGAGTCAGCTCCGGTGTCACCGAAGACGCTGAGAGAGGAGCACTTGGGTCGGCGTTTAACTAGAGGTGAGTCCAATTAAACAAGTGGGCTAGAATCATACATTCTTATCCCTTAAGCACAGCACACATCAAGCTCCGTGTTCGGGGAGTGCCCAACAAAGTGCGTTGCCCGCCTCAAGGTCATAGTGTGCGGACATTGAAGCGTTAACGTTAATCAGTTATTTTGGCTTTAGATAAAAATTATCACGGAAAAGTATGGGGAAAGCAATGAGGATGAAACGAAACGAGAAAATTGGTGGCGGTTGGATAACGTCATCGTTATGAGGATGATAACTTTCGAGACTTCTCTGCCGCTCAAGCCGTGGAAGGGGGCTGAATCACGGGATCCAACATCGGGCGTTGGGCCTGTGAGATAACAGGAGATAAGGTTTTCCTGGGGGAACCAACCAGCAGCCTCGAACTCGAAAGTCCAACTCACGTGGCAGTGAGGAGCTAATCGAGCCCGGGGCGAAGCAGATGGATTTAAAGCTATATGACTTGTGAAGTATACAGAAAATATTTTGGCCGTGCCGGATGAATATGCCAGTGGTCACCGTCAACCGTTTGGCGATCAGGTTGTCTCTTTACATGAAGGAAGCTCCTCAAAATCCTCTCTATTATACGGAAGACAACAGTGCAACACGCATAGAAATAATTATGCTGTATGCTCATCCCATCGTGCCTTATAGCCCAAGCGTTTCTTCGCAGCCGGTGGTGCGACACAGCCCTATGAATGTGACTGTTTTTCAGTCGATTGTCCCTCTTTGACCTACCTGACATGATTGTGTCTGGTAGGACCGGAGCCCCAGTCAACATAGTCTCTCGGATCGATATGGTGTGCAGACCTGACTGTCAGATCAAGCTAGCGTAATACGCCTCAAAACCTTCAAGCGCGCAATGTTCACCAGCCTACTGAAATTAACCATCAACTGTTAGTCCAAAAACAAGAAATGGGACACGTACAGCTTAGTTGAAGAGCCCTCAGATGGGCCATCAGTGGGGCATTGCGATCCACTGTAATTCGTGCACATGCCCGTGATGACTGACCAAGGAGAAACAAGGAGCTTGGTTAGGTCACTTGACAATTAGTATGTTCGTCCGAACTAAGCCGGACCTCATAAACAATATAACCGTCTGCGAACGTGTGTACTCGTGCGCGTCCTACGGAAAACACCACACCCTGAGTGTCATCATGTAGCAGACGTTCGCGCGTGTGTAGTGGGTTTCCGAAAATAAACCTCTCTTCCGTCTGTAGTCTGCGCTGCACCCCCAGCCTGTCGGTATCAAACCGACGAATGAAACCTTGTATGTCATATGGAGACAAACAGCTTGTGAGGAATAAAATCAGAGAGCTTAACTTAACTACGAATGTATTTGCAAACAGAACAAACAGACCGGACTCACCAGTTAGTACAATTTTACCGGAAACAAAGATCAATAACACAATTTTCGGTTTCGTCATACGGTATATGAGGCCAGGGAATAGTTCCGGTTCGTAGCTAGAAATAAAGCGAACAGTGAAAAACCAGCTTTAAGCTGAGATGAAGGTAAGTTTTGCAGTCAATGATGCGATTATAATGTGAAAAGACATGGGTATATGCCCATCCGTTCTAAAGTGCCCTTTTCTCAATTTCACAAGACGGCCATTCAACGGATCATCATGACTCAACGGTGAATTTAAAACATCATCAGACAGAGAATACCAATGTGCTGCAACACGCAAGTGCACCCCAACCGGTGCCAGTATATCCACAAACGGAAAAGTGCGGTATCAACTGGTTAAAGTTAGTTTGAGCGCGGAGTGATAATCGTAAGAGGTCAGCTCAACCTTGCAAGCATAATTCAAATCTCCTAACATCTCAAACATGAGGATTTGTTTGAAAAGTATACAAAAACCATAGCTCCTCTTTATTACCAATGATATTCGTCTGTTGGGATGGCTTACACACCTGGGATAGAATTCGTGTCAAGGGACGACATAATGAAATTTGTGGACATACAATAGGCGACTGTTATTCCCATACACAATACATTAAGATTCAGCTGTACAGTGTTCTAACTCGGTGGGCAACCACATCCCATGAGAAATGCTTGGTTGACAAATACGTCAACTCTATCCCTCTCACTGCACGTGGTTTCTAAACATAATCGAACCATGATCTCCCTTGCAATTATACTTAGAACGTACATTCTTTCACATACTGAACGACTTTTATGACGTGTTACCAGTCATTTCTTGAGGAAGGATAACATACCAAGCACGATGTATGGCACCGTCGAACACGTAGCATTCGAGATATAAAACATAACATTGTTTCGATGGTACAAGCAACAATAAAAAATAACTAGAAGCCATACACCTGATTACTCGGTCAAAGAAAATGCGTGGAGGGTTTTCTCAACAAATAACGGTGATCTAAACATTATCCCAACGATCAATCTTTACCGGATGCACAGTAGTTTTTAACATGGTTGGTGAGTACCTGTTATCACTTGCAAAAATAGACGAGCATGGTGGCCGGAAAGGACTGGCATCCACAGCCATGACTATCGATACAATTCATTCCCAGGTAACCACAATTCTGTCAACTACTACCGCTCCACATCGTTTAGTATTGCCCAAAAGCCTTCCATACAACTCAACGCAAACAAACGTGGTCAGCTTAGACTCCAACAAGCTCATATTATACAAAATAACAACAGGGAAAGTCGTGAAACATTACATTTCAGTGCAAACTCACGTAGCAAACTGGCCTTGGGCTAATACGAGGCCTTCCAGCCGGATATGAAATCGGACATCGCAAGAGCCCACCATATTTTGGATTTTGAACTCTTTGAAATGGGCCTTTTTAGAAAAACATCAGCAAAGTTAGTAAGGAAAATCGAGAACCGATTCAGTTAAATTAAAGGAAAAACGAACGTCACAGACGCTGATGTTTTCTCTTATTAGGCACGAGAGCGCAGCAAACGGGACGATTGTGAATTTTAAATCGACTACTCAAAACATTACAGTAGTTGTACTTCATGAACAAATAAAAAATGGAAACTCATTCGGATGTCCCGACGTGCCATTGTGTGGTCAGCATAGCAGGGAATGAAAAGACAGCAAGTCGGTCATGTTTAGGATTGACATGCATTATTAGCTCTTTTCTGTGGCAATAAAAAGCACAAGCATGTTGACCGAGGGAGAGGAGATAAGACATAGTGCAAAAGTCAAAATTGAAAAAAACGAGCAGATGAAACTGGTAGTACTCTGGGACAGAAATAAAACGGCTCCACGACACAAACAAAAAGCTTCAGCCAGGAATAGCCCGAACATCATGGATGAAACATTACTTAGAAGTCACAAGGCATGATTACTATGGATGGGTAACGTACACCGGACGCATTGCCGAGTAAGCAACAATCAAGCGAAGAAGCTGATATTTGGTGGCGGAGGTTAAAAAAGTGTTTGCCCAGTCTTTAAGGATAATTGGACGTAGGTGGCTGGGTCGCCTGTTGAGGAAGCCACCTAACTGTCTCGCATGTACAGCAATATCTGTCCATATCCCAATCGACTATTTAAGAGTGTGATACGGAGAAATGACTTAAAATAGGAAAATGAGGACTGACACATTACAGCGTTTTGTCCATTGCAAAACAACACGGTGCAGTAGTTAGCTTCAGTTCTTCGGCTTTGTCCCGATGGTGTAAGCAGCTTGGCGAAAGACAATATTCATGAAGGAAGGTGTATTTTTGACAGAATGCAGACAAAATAGGATTCCAAAGAAAACCTTAATAGCAAACGGCCCACAACCAGGTGAACAAGTCAGTTCAGACCGCTAAAAAGAAGGATACATTTCTATTTGTGTAATTCAAAAGAGACTATCCAGTGAACGACCTTAGGCCCAACTTAAAGCTTGTTCTAGTTCTGACGTGTGCCGCCGCGCAGTTGCGCTGATTCAAATCACCAAACACCCGGTTCTGCATACTCAAAAGTTCATTTCGACTAACTGTTATCTCTCACATTTCGTGCCAGTTCACTTGCAAGTGTATAGACAGACCAGATTGACGACTATCTTATTAGGTAGTAGAGCACATCTCGAAATGGCTGAGATAACCCTTAATTAAAAAACCTAGAGTGATTAACTTGCTGCCTGAAATCGTGCACCATCGATTGCTAAACACCTCATGATAACAGGCCACCAATCTGATCCATTAATTCGTTCAATTGGAATCTGAGGGTACTGCTCTTTGGTAAAGCTATGCTCATCTGAGCTTCTTAGCCGGATTTATGTGCACAAACGTTGTCTAACTGCCACAGAACTGTGGAAGAAAAAGCAACATACTATCTGTATAACATAGTTTGGGCGATTTTATGTGGGACTCGCTGTTCCGTTGTTCCAAAGAAGTCAGCTGGCGTTGGGCCTAATGGACTACCCATGATGAATCCAACTATCGGGTTGTTTACGGATTCTCCAAAATTAGGTATTTCTTCTACAAACAGTAAGATGATACATCTGAAGTATTTAAGCAGAGGCCTACGTCACGATTTTGGCAAGAGAAAAGGCCACAAAAATTTGCCAGCCTCACGAAGAGGACTACTTGTAAACTGTGTGGAAGCGTCATTTTATTAGAGGACGCATCGACGGTTGCTCCGATGTCTTTGTTAATTCGAAGGAGTGGTTTAAATTATTAGAGACTGTAGAACACACGTAACACCTGTAAGCGTTATTTGCCTGCAGCAAAAAAACGCGTCCTGTAGGAAAGTCAAACGATAAGGAAAATACTTCTACAATTGAACAAAGCGGGATACATAAAATGGGGTGCATGCGAGTCGGAAAAAAGTCCCACACAGTAGAACGCACTTGGAAACCGAGTTTCTGTATGATTCGCGCGTACTTGCGAGCAGCCAGCCTGGCCTGATCTTCACTTTTAGCTCCAGTGCAAACCATTTTGCCGGAGGAGAAAATCAGTGCAGTTGTACGCGGTTCTCGGATGCGCATTATCACAGCTGCAAACCGCTTCGGATTGTATTCTGCGTTTCGTGCGCTTAGTGCGATTTGTTTGAGATTTAGCTTACAACCTAGATAGACCGTACAGACGATGTTTCTGAAAATTCGAAATAAAAAGAGATGATAGAAGGTGGACATCGCGATTATAAGGTAAACAAAATAGAGGACCATAATTCGGTCAGCTGTATTCCGAGTTGTATGCGGAAAATATATGGAAGGTACGGGCTAGCAAACAACAATCCAAACTACGTTTAGTTATTATTATTGGTGGTATCATTAGTATTATGCCGTGGGTCATTGACAGATGTTGCACCCGAATTTATAAACTCACTGTAGTTGAGGTTTTGGGATTCCACCGTCTCGTTCGTGCAAGGGAGTGGTCAAGGTATTTGGAGTGAAAGGCGTGCGCCCTGGAACGCTGCCAGGATTATGGGGATCTGATAGGCTGGGATGTAGGATGCTATTACCGGGTTGTGGAGTGCTCAGGAGTAGGTCGGAATGTCCTCCTCTTTGAGCCTGTAGATTACCCAGCAGGCTACCGATGCTTGTAACGCTGTGCTGTTGTGACAATGGGCTAAGAGATATAACGAGAGAAAAAAATCTGTAAGAAACACTCTCTCTATTTGGGAACAACAGTCTGAATCACGAGTAACCATAGCAAAACATTTAGTGGAACAGTAGGCCGCGCAGCAAAATATCCTTAGGTTAGTCAAACCTACGGTAGATCCATGAGCCCGAAGTAGGACGTTGATAACATCGTGAATGACATCAAAAGCAAAAATGATCACACAATCAACAGGCAAATCAGTCGGACAGAATGTTAATTGAACAAGTGGAAGCAGAGGTCAAGATCGTCCGTTAGATGTCTTCTGTTTATGTCGCAGGGGCCAAGCCACGGAGGATAATCTATAACACTTCTTCGCACAGTGATGATCAAACAACCATCAGCCAATCAATCGAAGCCACCTAAATATTCGCACCAATTCCAACTCGTATAGGCCATCTGTGTTACGCAACAAGGCCAAAATGTGTGCTATAAATAACGCAGTCTTGTGGACAATTTGAGTACTTGCAGTTTGAACTAATCCCAACGAGCGAGACTGTTTGCATTTTCGCCTGAAACCGGTTAAGAGGTGTATCAAAGTAGTCAGATACTAACCTAAGCAAAATGAAGAACAAAAAGTTGAATGTAAATTGGATAATGTTGTCAAGCCATCCAAGCCCAGACAACACCAATCAAAGAGGGTGTCTCTCGGAAACAAAAAAGACTCAAATCCTTAGCGTCGACAATGTCCGCCATTGGTTAAATTTGCTCAATGTTCACCTTCATCGGCGAATATGATGAAGGTTTGGGTATCGACCTATCCAAACCAAGGAAGAGCAGTCACACAAAAAGCAGATGCACTCGTATGGTTGTATGTCACCCTACTGACCGCATTAGAGTGCTTGGGCAGTGAAAAGTACAGTAACATGAACATACAGCAGAACCACTTCTAGAGCAACGGCAACTCCCTCTTACGAATAAAAAACGAAAGGGGTTAGAAAAGGTACCCTCTAACAAGCAACACTTCGATCGTCCAACGGTTTACCGTGACCGCCGGCGTAGTATCACAATGTGACGGTCGAAAAACATCGGGCATCACTCGAAAGCCTGAGGTAGCCTCGAACATATCCACCGCGTGCATCAGTGGTCGGAATCAGACATCAACGTCCGATTCACTGTGTCCTAGGGCGGGGCAAGCCCTCACTGCCGAGTGAATCAGAGGTCTAAGTTACTAGTTTTGTGCAAGATGCCTTAAGCATGGCTCATCCCTGCTGTCTCGCAGAGCAGACTCTTGAGTCAGAGGCTCGAAGTGAGGTCTCTCAAGTCAACTCCTTTCTGCAGTATCAATGAGGTTCCAGAAATTATCGCACTTCCGACAGTAACACTACACAACAATTACGACCTTCTCCGCATACTTAGCAGAACAAACAATTCATTTTGCCTGCTCTCTGCCCTCGGGTGGTAATTGTTTTCTAGAACTAAGACGACTGGTAAAAATCGGTGCTTTCAATGTCCGTACTCTCCGACAGGTTGGTCAGCAAGCTGCCCTGACAAGTACTCTCACAAATCTGGAACTTGATGTACGCTGTGTATCGGACACGCGCGTCCACGATTCCGACACCGTCATTCACTTGAGCTAACCTCCAAATAACTGCCGATCTAGGTGCTTCTCTCTCAGGGTCTCTGGTGACGCCGAAGCTGAACCCCGCGATCAATCCGCAGTAGGATTCACACCGAGTTACACAGCACAACAATGTTCGTTCGATTGAATCTCGGTGAACAGCCGTTTATGTGCTGTCAGACCCAATACATGGGTTAAGGTTCGTCAACGCAAATCAAGAAGGCCCAGTACGTTCACCATATCGGTGCGCGTCCAAAAGGATGTTTGTTCGCATATTATCAAAGATGCGTTCTACGACGACCTCGTCGAACACCTGGAGCAGACCAGACACTCTGAAATCATCATACTGGACGACGCATTTAGTGCTTCGCTTGATCATCTTTCTACAGAGAACAGGCGGCATTGACGTATGTCTGGTGTCCGGGCACACCGCCATGATAACGAGGAAAGGGTGTTGCAGCCGTGAGCATCTCACGGTCTCTATGTTTCGAACACCGTATTTCAATACAAGAAGCATTGTGCTACATGAAGATCACTCCGGTCTTCCAAGTTATGCACACAAATCGATCATATAGCAGTTAGGAGTGGCGACACTGTTACCGACCGCCATGTGCATTTTGAGACAATCGCCTTGATTCGGATCGTGCTATTGTACGTCCTCTTTTGGTTTTATCATTTGCCCGCAGGTCATACACTCATAACCGCAAGATAATTAGCTGGCATTCGAGTGGGGAAAGTGTAGGGAACATTTACCAGGAAGCATCAGTAAACAAACTGCTCAGCTCGGGTCCGGCGAAAGAACCTGAAGAAGAGTGGAAACAAATTGCAACAGCTGCGAAGGCTTGTTGTGAAGAGGTATGTTTTGAAGTAGCTGTGCGAGTGCGACAGGACTGAATTCCTGTCACAACCGCAGGCCTTGTGAATAGACGCCACTCGACTCCACCTGACAGTGGATAGGATGACGACTGTTGGGGGGAGGGGGCATGAACGCAAACCGAGCAAAAACTTGTGCGAAGACCGTGAGCACCACTTGGTCGAACAGTCGACAGGTATGGAAGGAGTCTTTTCAAGTGGGAATACCACAACACTCTTCGTCCTGATCCCTGGCTGTGCTGGCCATCGAGTCAGTGTAAGCGGAACCACACATGGAAAAGATGATTCACTTATCACCAACCAATCGCGCCGACCTGACAGGTGGGCTGAACATTTCGAGGAACAGTTCAGCTGGATCCAACCGGACCATGTAGGTGACAGGACCCGAATGGTCAGTTATTGCATTCCAGGCGGCCCTCCGTCGGAAGCGGAGGTGGCACTTGAGCACGAGTTATGGAAGCGTAACAAGGCTCCCAGGCCAGATCTGCTCCACTTTCCCCTTCAAGAATGGTGGGGAGAGATCGATGTCAGAGCTGACGAAACTCCCGCATTGGAATACTCAAAGGGTAATTCGTGATTGGGAGAACGGAGTCTGTGACAACCATAGAGGCATCAGAAAAGTGTCTGTTGCGTCCAAGTTGCTCACTGCCCTCATGTTACGGCGGGTCACTAAGCACA
>QNGE01004375.1:0-13283 GCA_008508345.1 Paragonimus westermani
ACACATTTATTTGTTTGATAACGGATCCCAGTGTGGAGGTGAAACGTCACAAAGAATTGTTTGTCACTTAGTGTCTGCCCTCTTTTTTGAATGATTTATATATCTATATACAAACATATGTACGTGTGTACAGATTTACGTATACATATATTTACCCGTATGTATAGTTCTATACATACACATGTACACACGTATGTTTATGTATTATTGTTCATATATATGTATATACTTTTGTACGCATACATATATTCATACGTATGTAAATGTATGTTTATATATTTACATGTGTGTATGCCGTCTCCATGTGCATATGCCTATGTATGCGTGTATATAAATGTACCTATATGTGCAATTCTCCACCCCCATCTTGGGTAACCAGTTAGTCGGTTAGAAAATTGCGCTTCATAGTCATCAAGTGTATTATTACTCTTCACCATTTTGTTTTTCACGATTACAAAATGGAAAACGCTCCTCCCCAGAGTGACCTTGAAGTATATAGAAGGTCGGCTCACACGTAACTGTAACACGCAACCGAAACCAGCGAGCGCGCACGAATTACTTTGAGTTGTGTAACGGGGCGTGCTGCTGTGTTGTCGGTGCCGTTTTGGTTTGCGTTTGTGTAAGTCGTGTGCATGGCTTGCTGGGCCTTCGGTTCACGTTTGTTCGTATTATTTCTCTTTTCAGAGCTACTGTTCGAACTCCTACTTCGGAAGAACGTTGTCCTCTGGTGCGTCCACGTTGCCCGAAGGTTGGTCCGCGAAGTCACAGGCATTCAAAGTAGAATCGGCTGGCCTGCATATTACCCTAACCTTGTAATGGGTAGATCAGTGCAGCATTCCACTTTTTGGAATCAATCTGTGAAACGAGCAAACTATTTATTTCTCTACCGCGTGCGTCGAAGTTCCGTGAACTACAACCATTCTCTTTCTGACGACGCCTTTTTGCTAGCAGTTTTCACGTTTATACTAGTGTTTACTTGTTTGTTATTTCCCATCGTCTGCAAGTATCTGCAATAATCGCTCATAACCCAGCGTGCTTCCCACATGTGCGTTGAGAAACATTCATCATTATTATCAGCCCTCGAGGACATTGTATTCCTCCACGAAATCCTCTATAATGAGGGTCAAATAAATCGGCGCAGGTTTACGTTTGCCCGCACATCCAACCCGTGTTAGTCACTCACTGAAGTTAGACTAGCAGCGTACGAATGTTTTCCGAAGAAGGCGTTGTGTTCCTGTACGCGGTTGTGAGAACTCGCCATCAGAAGCAATAGTGTACAGTCAATTACTCGATCATTCATACGGGGGCTGGAGAAGTAACTCAAAGAGAATTGTCCACATGGAGCCTTTCAGTTTCCACCCGTTGCCATAAGCGAGAGCCCGATTTCGACTAGGTAAATAGAATAGTTTTCTTACTCCCTGCCGGGTTGTCGGTTGCTTATTGGTTGTCTGTCTGTTTGGTCCGTACCTGCTCCGTACATGTTTCCTCCCACCTGCAGGGCTGGAGTATAATTGGTGCTTGGGATAACTCAATGACTTTTTCATCACTGACTGCAAATCACATTGCCCATCCTTTTTTCTTCTTATCTTTTGTTTGAGAAAAACCATATCAAAAGCAGATCGAAGTCTGTGAAACACGCTTGTCCAATCTGAACCGTTTACTTTGTACTTTTTTCTGTCTATCACAGCACAGCACCACCGCAGTTTCTACTGACCTCACACAAGTTGCCAGCTTCCAGCCGGAACCTCAATCACCCAAAAACGTAAGCTCCCGGGTGCTTGGATCCTCATTAATCCTCGCGGATAATTGCGCAGATAATAATAAGAAGGTTGACGGCGTTCTGAATACCCTTACAGCTTCAGTTACTGGCGAGGTGTGACTGCGTTATAGAACCTCATATTTATCAAAAGCAACAATCTTCAGCGGCATCGCTGCAATCACAACAATACCGCTGGAATTCACTCGCTAGATCACCCAAATCCGCTTCTTCAGTGAACTCTGTTCCAGTGAGCACTAGTATCTACGGGGTGAGTGGCTGTTTATGGTGACACTTCTGCTGAGCAAGTTGCATACGTTTGCCAGCATACTTTTCGACCCGGAGAAATGGCTTCACAATTACTCAGTGGTCCTGTAGCACGTATTCCCCAGAAAATTTCCTCAAAGGGTAGGTCCATTTTTGCATAAAGGAGTTTGAACCAGACTGTTGTAAACCACTTTTCCCTTAGTGGTTGTCTATTCCAGGTTGTTTTAGTATCATTTTGTCCCCACAAAACTGTGGTTGGCTTCATGATTGAGTGCGTGACAAGATCTGATCGCCGATGCAGCTGGTATCTATATATACGGGCTTGATTTAAGAATTTTGGTGGTCTCTTGCGACAACTATGCCAGACATCTGAATTAACCTGTCACCTGTGGTTCTTTTCTGGTCTGGAATGCTGTGGTCCTGAAGTTCGAATAGGAGCAAACTGAAATGATTTGTCTGCGCGTCAGGAACAATACACTCATCAAGTCGTTGTATTTGGCGTTTTCTCACCAATGTGAGTATCCCGGGGTGTCGCAGGACAGCTTTCCTTGAGTATCTTTCTGGGGAGTACATGCTTAAGGTCTTGTAGGTCCCGTTCGGAGACCCGGAAAATGTTGTCCTTTTCCCATTTTAGGACAGCCTGATAGGGAATTTTCATTTGCTCAGCTGTGTTAATGTTTTTGTGATCTGATCGTGGTGATACATAAGGGAACTTGGTGTTGTACTACTTGTGGAAGAACCACATATACATTTCTTAGATTGTATTCGATCAATTATTGGTGTCCTGTAGGCTTCCTTTATTCACCCATCTTACGCATTACCCATAGGTTTTTACGGTAATGTGACCTTAGTATTAGTTGGTTTTCATAGTACTCGGTCAGCCCCAGTGCCATTTTGAGTTTTGGGAAGTGCGTCTTGTGGTTCCCAGAGCCATTAGTCGTTTCCAAAGTGGTGTTGAAGATATTAGCGGTCCACCGCCCAATATGGGGGTTGCGTGTAGAGGGTGGTCATTGTGCACTAACAATTTAATAATAATAATAATGGTATATTTCTTGGCACATTTGTAGGAAACACGCTCAGGAGAGTGTGATCAACGTACAGGTTTTTAAGCATATACACATTTGAACACCAAATTCGAAAATTGTACAATGAGTCAGCCATGTGGATAGAGCAACAAAACAGACAAAAACAGACATTACATGAAGGGAAAATCCAAATTTAGGCAGAAAACTTCGAGCTACGTAGTTCTGATACGATAGTTCTTGGGGTCTGCACAGTTCGATAGAATAATTGATTTGTTATATCATTTGGGACTCCACAAGGTGATCATCGGGCTAATGCTTAAGGTCGTGCCAAGGAATGGGTGGCTGGAGGATGGAGTGGATATATTGGCGAAGAATTTGATCATTATTCCATGTAGATAGTCCCGGGAGAATGTGCAGAAAATTTTTCATGATGTGGGCAACGTGGGGACGCACATACTTCCGCGGGAAACGCATGGATCTCTCGGCAGGACGTCATTCTTCGCCCAAATTCCTAAGAATTTCGGGGAGCTTACGATGTGCTCAACCATCGTGGAATTTTAAGTGCCCGGGCGGGGTGGGATATTTTTTCTCGTGCGGGATATATCAGTAAAACCATGAATGGAGGGCGGAATCATGCGTTAACCGGGAGAACGTGAGACTGTTTATGTGAGCTATGACGAACAATAAAACATGATATTCTGGCATTACCTTCTATGTGACGTTGATAGCATTGCGCTAATTGATTAAATATATACCATTAGCGAACAGCTGTCATTAAATAACACGAGAGGAGATCGATTATGAGCTTTCCTAGGTAAACGATTACTGCCGAATTCAAATGCCAATTATTTCTGTACGGGCGGTATATAGAATGGGAACAATCTCTGACAATATCGAGAGTTTGCCTGGCGGTCTATCAGGGGAGAAGAAGGAAGAGTTGCGACTCAAGTTTGTTATGCAGCCATGAGACGAACAGGTTGAGTTTATTTTCCAAGCAATTTTAGCATGCACAGCTTTCGCATGGTGGTTTACAATTCACACACACAAGCTATCAATAAGTATGGGGTGAGGGTTTATCAGGGTGGTTGGGTTGTTATTGACGGGCATGTATATTGACACCTATGCGTGTTGATTATAGACATGTTTTCTTGTTTTCTGGCAAGTCTAAAAATAAAACATTTATCATGAAAGTGGTAGTTTTGGTCGGTTCGAGGGGTGCGTGACTTAACATCACGCAAAACAGGGGTTTTTTCGTCGGACGTTACTAGGTCCGTTTTCAAAGATAACGTCCTAAGACAAGTAGAGCTTGAAAACGGGCATGACGCTCGTCATTCTCAGGAAAGTTTCTTAGTTTCGTTTGAATCGATGTATAATCTTATTGAATCTAATTGCACACGGGAGTTTGTTCCAAATGTAGGAAAATTTTACTAGGAAAATATTTGAACGCAGTTTTCTGGAGCAGTTCCGACAGCGGCAATTCGGCCTAATTCTCGTGAGGATAGGGATACTTTACAGCGATTCGGTATAATTTACGTGGATTTAGAGATATTTTATGGGGATTCGGATAATTTACCTGGTTTATGGGATATTTTCCGGCTGGGCTACAGTGATTCAAATGGACCATTGGAGTAACGTTTGCACTACCTATGTATCAAAATGGTGCGGGGACCGTGCGGGCCTCACGTTGCAAACGATGGGCTGAGTGGGAGCAAGCGGCTGGCAATGGAAAAAGTTCGCGACTAAATCTTTCACTTCGGTTTGCAAATTCCACTTATTTTCAACGCAGTTTCCATACCATCTTTGGATTGCTGACGTCCCCCCGAAATACATTACGAAACATCCGCGAGCATAGAGTTTTCATTGTACAGTTTACACTAGCTCATCAGAAGCATAGCGCTTGTTGTACGCATGTTCCACAGAGTTCCCCATTGACACCGGAGCCACTGCACTACCCTTCGATGTGCATATGTGGAAGACACAGAAAGGAGTAGGATGGATATGAGTGGTAACCGGAAGGCAGCAATCAGATTGCAACAAAGGTGTATAAAAATTGAATACCACGAGAAGGCGTTGCTGAACCACCTGCGACCTATTGAGGCCGTGTTCGTGAGGGTTCACAACAATCTCACGGTGACTGGCGGTTTTGCGTCGCGTGCACGTTACAGTCTGCCACGTTCATTGCGCATTTCATTCTTGGCAGTACTTTTGATGTAGTGTTTACCCACACAAGTGGAATAGGGAGGAACATTCCTCCTTCTAATCACTATCCAGGTTTACATGTTTTGATTTTGAGCACTTCATGATACATTTCAAGCGGCCGCCGAATTGGTTGCGCTCATTCCTGAACCAACGTCGCACGAGCACGAGACTTTCTTCAGCAGAAATGTTAGCGTACCTCTGTTGACCGAAGATGGCACCTGCAATAAAGTATACGATCGAGAATGTGCGATGAGATATTACTTTGGAATACCTTCATCAACAGCAAATCACAGGTCGCCCGTTTTTTACACATCCCAGGCCAGTTAATGGTAACGGCCAATTCTAGGTGGATGGGAAAGGACAGAATGCAACGTACGGTATCCGCAACGTCGGATTCGCCCACTCTTGCAAGTGACTTTATCTATCAAAAACAACTATCAAATGAACTTCAGTGGTTACAACTACGTCGTACACAGCGGCTTCAGCCAGCCCAGCCTTGCGTGCATCCAGATCATCCTGTGTTCGTGCGGGTGACCTGAACGTTTCCGGCATGAGTGCCGGTTTGGGGTCAGTGCGAACAACTCCCAAATGGCCGTCTTGTCGCCTCGAAATGATCCACTATCAATTTACTCTCCCGCCGCTGCACGAGGAATCGGATTAATTGGACGAACTCGCGTTAACGGTCGTCCGTGCGGAGAGCGAGGACTGATTTTCACAGCAAGATGTGTAAAATGTTGAACTGCAAGAATTGGTTACATAAACAGATGATCAGGTTAAGTTACAGAATGGCTGCAGCTTCCGGTAGCAAAAGAGGTGGTCATTAATTAAAGATCAGGGATGAGGTTGTGGATGACCCAGCAGTGGGTGAACGCCGGGAAGGGCTGAAGTGTCATGCATGAGTAAGCGGCAAATGTAACAGCGACGTTACTTAGATATGATCGGCTGCGGCAGTGTTGATAGTGGTGGGAAGGGATAACCAGAAGGGTACTGACGGCTAGTACCCTTCCTCTGGTGGCCTTGCTGAATGTCGTCATCGTTGTCAGAACTGTAACTGTAAACCTGCAGACGGACATTTTTTATAATCCCGGTATATCCGCCGCTTTATTTATGTATATAGTGTATTGAAATTTGTCAAACGACCAGTGCAGTCGGAGCCGGTATCGGATGACTGTTGTACGGTCGCCCGCACAACGGCGTGCGCATCAACGTAGCTGTCTAAAATCTGGGGAACTAATTAATACAAAACAATTCAAACTTAAAACCAGTAGCGATCTTATAATAGGAAAAGCTGGAAATCGATTTTTTCGCGTTATTTGATGACAGCTGTTTGCATATGGTATATATTTAATCAATTAACTCTATATACATACGCTATATTTTATATAAAAGGTTATGCCTGAATATCACATGTTTTATCGCTCGTCATAGCTCACATAGTCCGTTTTACGTTCTCCTGTTTATCGCGTGATTTCGCTTTCCATTCCTGGTTTCACTGATATATATCATACGCAAGAAAAATTCCAACCCCCGGACACTCAAAATCCCGCAGTGATTGAGAATATCGTGAGGTCCTCAAACCTCTTTGGAATTTGAGCGAAGAATGGCGTCCGGTTGAGAGGTCCATGCGTTTCCCGCGAAAGTGTGTGCATTCCTACGTTGCCCACATCATGAAAAAATTTCCTGCACATTTTTCATGGACTGTCTACATGGGATAATGATGAAGTTCTTTGATAGTACATACCCTCCATCCTTCAAGCATCTCTTTTCTGGCAGAATCTTGAGCAGCAGGCCAGTAGTCACCTTGTGGAGTCACAACTGATGTAACAATTCAAATGTTATCGATTTTATAGATCCTAAGTACTATCGCCTCAGAAGTGTGTATCTCAAATTGTTCTTCATAAAGCTGGATTTTTCTCTCACGTATTGTCTCTTTTGTTACTCTATTCACATAGCTGACACGTTTAACAATTCACAATTGTGGTGTTCAAATGCGTACGCGCTTAAAAATCTGTACGTTGATCACGCTCTTCTGAGCGTGTTTCTCAAATATGCGTCGAGAAATGTACCATTATTATTATTACTATCAATAATTTTTCCACTGCCTGGCCACCGCACAGTGTGTTCTTCAACGAACCACTCTGTGGTCACCACAGCAGCGGAGTTATCTTCAAAAATTTCAACCACGGCGAACAGTTACAAACGTTTTGAATAACAATAATAATAATGATAATAATAATAAATTTCTCAACGCATATGTGAGAAACACGCTTGGTTATGCGCGATCACCGTAGATGGTTACAAACCATACAAAAACGAATAATTAAACAGTAGCACAAACGTGATGTCTGTTGCAAGAAGAACGTAGTCAAAGAGAAAATAACTGTAGTTTTTGGAACTTTGACGCACGCAAGAGAGAAACAGATATTTCACTCATTTCACAGATTTAGTCTCAAAAAATAGGATGTTACACTAATTCACTGTTTACAAGGTTGTGGGATGAGCAATTTTTCAAATATATCAAGGTCACTCCGGGAGGATGTCCAAACGCACCTTCGGAATTTCTTGCTGTTAGGGAGTAAAATTGGCTTCCGGAAATTGTCAAGATAGATCGGCCTTGGCGAGGCATGGCGGAAAATCCCAAATCAAACGAACGAATGGGCAGATTCCAACGCAGCATTTTGTCGATTGCCCGAAAATGTCACAAAGTCAAACATCTCGTGAACCTTTCAGCTTAGACGAAGTTCCGTGCGTCCATCTATCGCAGAAAAATTTCCTCGCTCAATGGATAATATGGGAATCCGGAGGGAGAATGTAATTCCATACGTTAGATGAGAATATGTGGGGTTATAACATTTACTATGACAGACAATATGTATGGGGAACTTTTTACAAAGAACTCGTTCGATATAACTATTTTTGTTATGATTATTAGAATATATAACCCTGTCTACTGTTTGTTGTGGTATTTTGCTATGCACTCGAGATTTATTTGGGTAAACGGAGAATTGAGTCGACGGTTTGGAGGTCCGCATGAAATGTGCGTGACAACTAAAGTTCACACGACATCGTTTTGTTGGACTTATTATTAATCGCCGAGTACAAATTTCATAGCAATTTGGGCATAGCATATACATGAGTCAATAATGTTGGGTGTCAAAGGGTTTGGTGAGCGCACAGTAGACCAAGTGCTAAATGATCTCGCGAGTAAACCATATAACAAACCGTTTCAAGCGGGCTGTTCTCGAGGGGCGTTGGACAGCAGAGTGGTTATCTACGTATTACGCATCTGACGGCTAAATGTTTTTCGCACCACACTCAAAAACGTCATCAGGTGATACAGAGAGTTTGAAGATGGACATCGTGTTTGGTTAACGTAAGATAGCTGTCCAAACCCTGCTTAAAACGCTGAATGTTGTTTCTGGCTCTGACTTCACCTGGAAGTTAATTCCAAATGTAGGAATACTTTACAAGGAAGAAGTTTGCACGTATATTCTTCCGGGATATCGGGGTTGGCAAGGTTATCGCTGTGGTAATCGCATCCGAATGTATGAGTTTATACAGCAGCGTCAAGTTCAACTTCAGTCCACGCAGCCAAAGTGGATCAATGCCAAGTTTTTCACAACGTTGTCTAAATGTGAGCGTAGAAGCACGATTATTATGAAGTATTTCTATGACCAAATTATCATGGCAGTAATCGCAGGAAAGATGGATACTACTGGTTTACTTCGCGACGCATTTGTGAGGAGCACGCTCAAGAGAACGTGATAATTGTACAATTTTTTGCCACGACCGGGATTTGAACTCCAGCTACCGTTTTCATAAGGCAACTGTGTTGACCACTGCGCCACTGGAGTGAAAACCCTGCAACTTGCCGTTGAAATGTGCAGGAATTTGTAGTGAATATCATCTACGCTGTGTTGGAACTGATCCAGCAAAATAAAACCCTGTCAGTTATCACTATCTACAATCGATCGACAATGAAAAGCCAAGTCTCAGCGCGCTGGCTCCGTGTATTATTGCCGACCGCTGGAAAATAGAGAGTACAGTGAGACACGTCAAGCTAGCGAGGGGATGGATGTTACAAAATGGGTAGCTTGACTAAAACAAAAGTAGGTACAAAACAAAAATCATAGAAAATGTACACATGAATGCGAATATCAAAATATCATTTATTGTAGTCACTACAGATGCAAGAATGTACTATATCAGACGATTGTTAACTTTGAAAATATACAAATGAACCGACGGTTAGCAATGTGCAAAAAAGGTTAAATCTTGAGAAGAAACGGAATTTGGTTACATCGCCACAATAAAAGATGAGCGCTAGGCTTCTGTGCACAGTAATCGCATTGCCAGGTGTACTACTTGTGAAGAAAACATTATTGTGCACAAGACCGCCACTCGCTGGCAAAGGTCTTGTAAGAGAAACGCGGGTGTCTTCCAACATACTTTCAGTCATATTCAAAGGGAGGTATGGAGAGTTTCGGCAGCCCTCCGATAGATTTGTTGGGTAGGGTGCAATAAGGAATATACACAACCTCTTAAATAACGTGTGAACGATTCAAAAGGGAATGCCGAAAATGCATCCAGTGACCAGTAGACACGTACATCGTTGGGGAGTTGCATTAAGCAATGCATATTGTATACAATTTGCCCCGATCCATGAAAGTGGCCAGGGTGTTCATTAGAGACGATAAGTAACTAACTGATAAAATTGAAGTAGGTTAGATGCGAAGTAGGCTGACACGAAATATGAATAATTATAAACGGTCCCAGAAGACTGTGGTGTTCACAAGGATCAGGTATGCCTCGTAGAACAATTGGCCTTATGTACAACGGAAACTGATGGGATTCAGTGGCTTTCTATCATTCAACCTCCGTCAAAGGTCGACAACATCAGGGGAAGTCGCACGGGATAGCAGGTTGTAAGTCAGAAATACGTTCTGATATCAGCGTGATACTGTTCACACTCAGACGAACGTTGCGGTCGACGTGACTGAAGAGCCTTGGATTCAATACGCGCCTCGTTACTCCGAGGCATATCAGGTGCATACAGTTCAGTGGAAAAGTTGACACCATGTTACTAGAAACCTCACAGAAAAAGGATTCCTCGATATGGTGAGCCGAATTGCTCTGACGAATAAAGCTCGCGTGTGTCCGCAACGAAAAATGAGACGATAGGAAGGTGAGTCGACGCGCGACACGGGTTCTTTCCTATGTGCGTTTATCACAACCGAAGTAGCCCGAATGCCCTTTGACTTGCTTAAGGGAGCATCGAACAGGAATATCACAGATAACACTCTGCAGACTGCACTGTACTGTGCGCTCTGGCATGCATTTCAGACCAATAAGCGCCGGAGTTCGTTAATGCAGTCCACGAAGAACTCCGCTGCACTGGGTGGTTCCGATGGACCACAGTAGATCCACACTATGAACGGTTCCGAATTCAGCGGAGAAACGGTACCTCCTAAAATACGTCACATTTGTGCTTTTGATGCGCAACTGTAACTGGACGGTAATATTTTGCGTGGCCTCTTGTATAATGACATGTGATGCGGTATGACGAGAAAGGTGATCTAATATTTTTGCACATTAGAACATCCACGTCTGGGGCATCAGTGGAAGCAAATTCGGGTTGCAAACCGGTAAGCTGTTTATAACTTCGATACGATACTCCGCTATTTAAGCATTGTCGGCTTCTGTGAAAAAATTCCCGGCTAAGACATTCCAACTGTCAGCACAGGGAAGGGACTGGTTCCTCATGTGCCTCAAGAATTGCGACGGTTTCAACGAGGGTCAGGCGTGCAGAGTTGTTTGGCGTATTTAAACAGACCAGGCAACTGTTAATAGGCTGAATGTTGTAATACATCTGTAAAGGATACCGCGTTCTTTTCAACAATCGCAAATTGGGCCAGCAGTTCTCCTGATGATTGAACAATTGGGCACGATGAATACCATATTATTAAATGCAGTACGGGAGTGATTAAAAGTTCACCTTACTAATATACACACGCGTACTTGCAAACTGTCGGCAGTGCGATTAACAATTGTGACAATGGACAATGTAGAGACATCCTTGGTTTGCCACGTATTCCAACTATTTTGCTATTTATTTTGACCGTTGACACTATTGACATTGTTTGGTTGCATGTCTGAATTTTCTCGTCGGTTCGACCACCCAAGGTCACACTTGCACTTGCACCTTCCGGACGCTAGCTACTTGTCTGTCGTGTTTTGCTTCTGTTGTGTTTTGCTTACAGCTCGCTTTCCCGGTCTTTTTACAATAAACGTCGTTGTCCTATAATCAGTTTTTCTGATCTAATTGTTGTGGAGAATAGGCACGATTCTAGACAGAAACGTACCAGTCCTTTCACAATTTGGTGAGCCCGATTAATAATCCGTTTCCTTTTAGCAATTTTTTCACGGTTCACTGCAGTAAATTATTTTAACCCGAAACCTATTAATTCCGGTAAACCGTTCTGAATTCTGGGAGTTTACCCAATTTTATTCGTTCATATATATATACGTAAATTTTCGTTGATCCTTTTAGTATACATATATATATTAAGTTTGGCCTTATTTTGCAATGGACTCAGAACAGAAGCCGACAGTCGGGGCAGTCACAATTACTGTTCCACAGTTCCTAGATATGGAACCCGCTTTGTTGTTTATGCACTTAGAGGCGGAGTTCTACAATCAGCGCGTTACGACAGATCAGGCTAAATTTAGCCAACTCTTGGCAAGGCTCCCAAGGATGTCACGATGCAAGTGTGTGACCTCCTGCTGAATTTACCCGCCGAGCATAGATATGATGCCCTTGAGCAAGCCGTTATCAAACGGGTCACACCGTCTGATAGATCTCGGCTACAACAGCTCTTTAGAGATCTGCAACTGAGAGATAAGCGACCATCTGATCTGTTGCTTCAAATGCAACAGTTGCTGGGCCCCTCATCCATGGATGGAACACTCCTCAAGGAGTTGTGGATGCAACGCCTTCCGGTTAACACGCAAGCGATTCTCACAGCAGCCAAGTGTCCGACCTTGTTGGATGCAGCACGACTCGCTGATGAGATTCAGGATCGTTTTTACACCGTCTACCCTGTCTCCATTACAGCGGTAACGAATCATACAAAAAGGGTCCCGAGACCCCAAACTTTTCAGCTCCACAGCTTTCATCTCGTCCGCCACCCGATGGTTGGCGCACGGTTCGGGCGGATATAGCAGCTCTTCGGCGAGATTTCGCCCGCCTCAAGACACGATCCCCTTCGCACCGACGTCGGAGTAAGTCTCCGCTTAAATCTCCGGCATCTGGCGAATTGTGCTGGTACCACAATAAGTTCGGCAACCGGGCGAAGCGTTGTGTCGCCCCTTGTAAATACTTCAACCAGGGAAACTCCCAAGCCGGCCCGTAATGGCGACAAACGCGGCCGGCACCCTCCCTAATAGTCGCCTCTTTCACATTAAGGATTCAAGCACGGGAATCACGTTCCTGGTTGCTACCGAGGCGGAAGTCAGCGTGATTCCTCCAAGAGCCGGCGGGGCGACCCCCTCTTCTCTACCGATGCTTCGTGCTGCTAACGGCACACTCATTCCCACCTATGGTCAACGCTCACTCACGCTCGACCTATGCCTCCGGCGAACATTTCGCTGGGTTTACACAGCTGCAGCCGTACCTTTCGCTATTTTGAGAATTGATTTTCTTTAGCATTTCGACATCATGGTCGATGCGCGAAGACGGAAACTGATGGATTCCCGTACAAAAGTTATCATCAACGGCACCCAGGCATACTCAGAGGCCATCAGTCCTCTTATTCTTCAGCCTGAAATCTCTCAGTCTTACGCATCCTTATTTTTAGGTTTTCCACAGCTCGTTCAATCTGCGAACGAACCTCTTCCAGTCACCTCAACTTGCACTTACCATATTAGAATTAGAGGCTCACCAATCTCCTGTAGACCAAGACGTCTGGCCCCGGACAAACTTGAAATAGCTAGGGCGGAGTTTGAACACATGCTCGAACTAGGGATAATCCGTGTTT
>QNGE01004375.1:27153-62964 GCA_008508345.1 Paragonimus westermani
ATGGCTTTCGCTACACGACGGAACTGATACGTGGTGTCTAGAGCGACTGGAGTATCCTCAGAAGAGTATGGTGTGCAAATGAGTGTTTCCGTTTCTTGTCGTGCTCAGACGCTTAAGTAGTGTGTTGGTTTCTCCAATAAAGCAACCTTTGTGTCGTCCGCCTTTTGGATTCACAACACTAGTTTTAGGCATCGTGCACGTCGTTGTTATACTTGGCGCCCTCCCCTCTGAGTCAGACCTGGTCTCCGACAGACCACATAGCTGTTAGTTATAGGTGGCGTGGTTCCATTCAGGACTGTCTTTCTTATTGGAGCACGTACCTAGATTCGGACCATGCGCTGGCACGTTGCAATTTCATACTCACTTTTGCTGGCGGGGAAGAAACCGATAATACCGTCGGTTAAGCATAAGTATCAAACCAGCTTGGAAAATTGCCCTAGTAGATCATGCCCCGAAGATTCTGATCGCTCCTGGACTCAGATCACACAGGCCATTCCTGAAGCAGGTACTGTGGCATGAGGCACGGGGGTACACGGAATGAACAAACATTGGATCTCGGAGAAATCTCTGGAGTTGTTACATGCCAGGCGGAACATCCCTGCTGGCATTTCATATAACAGGTGTAGAAAAGATGTCCGTGGGAAACTGAAACGTAGCCTAAAGGCTGATCGTGAGGCTTGGTTATTGGGAAAAGTTAAGGAGATGGAGATGGCTTTTACTTCAGGAAACACTGGCAAACTGTTTAAGATTATCCGTGCCACTGGTCTTAGGCGACCGTCTATCAGTGAAGCTATCAGCAAGGCAGATGGCACACTCATCTACAATAAGTCCAGAAGGTTAGAGCGATAGGCGGAACACTTTGAGGGTCAATTTAACTGGCCTCCTGCTTCTACCGCATTGCCGCCACAAACTTGTGATGTAGTGCCCTGGTCGGTAGATTCGGAACCACCCACTGAGACTGAGGTCCGCAATTGCATTGCGGCTCTCAAGCGTAACAAGACTGCTGGTCCAGATGACCTCGTGCGAGCACTTTTCAAAGAAGGGGGAGATGCGTTGATAGAAGCTTTGATTCATTTATTTCAACTTGTGTGGACGACGGAAACTATCCCCTCGAGTTGGGGTGACTCGATAATAGTTCCTACATTCAAGAAAGTTATCAGGGGCTCTTGTGAAAACCACAGAGGAATTAGTTTGCCGCCTCTCATTTCTAGGGTTCTAGCATCCATTGTACTTCGTCGACTCATTGCAGATCAAGAGGTAACGTTAGGGAGGAACAGGCAGAATTTCGCCCCGGGCGGGGATGTGAAGATCATACTTTTATTCTTCGTCAAATTTTGGAGCAGCGTCATGTGTACCGCCGCCCAACAGTTGATGACTGGGGCGGATACCTGGTGATGCGTTTTGGTGACCGAGAGGCGAAGTCGGGAATCATGTGGTATTCACTGGTCTCAAGCACACTCGGCCATCCAGTTTGGCCCCGCAAATGGTAGCACTAGCTAACAAAGACGCCACTTCACGCGCCCAGCAAACGC
This sequence comes from Paragonimus westermani, assembly GCA_008508345.1. Lineage (NCBI taxonomy): Eukaryota > Metazoa > Platyhelminthes > Trematoda > Plagiorchiida > Troglotrematidae > Paragonimus > Paragonimus westermani. Next base: position 28,686 of record QNGE01004375.1, read on the forward strand.
AACTTCTCCGACCTATGTATATTTTGCTGTTCATGTCAATTGATCTCGAGGGGCGTGAACACTGTTTCAATCCTTGTTCCTGCAAGCTGGAATATACGTGTTCACGTTATGACGTACGTATGTGCAAGTCCTATTCAGGTCATACCGAGACGTGATCCTCATGCCCGTTCGCATCTGCCAACGGTACAATTTAATGTCTTTGGTAAGGACCCAGGAACATTGTATAGCTGCCCGTCACTGCTACGTGTATCACTTTCAAACTGATGCTCATTTTGTTTGCCCAGTTAGGCAACTAAAAGAGGATGTCAGGCTCTTCATCCTCACAGGTGCACGACCATGGCATATTTTGCAACTCCCATCTGACAAACACTCTCAGTTGAGCGTTATAAATTTACACATTTTGAAGCGACGCACGTAACTACACACCATGAATGCGTACCATGAGTAATGATCATATATTACAACTACTTGAATAAAGCAACAAAACAGACAACGTGGGATGGGAACTGCATTTAACTAAAAAGTATTTTGAACTGATGCTCCAGAAATGAGGGATAACGAAACTTTCAAGAGTTGAAATTAAATGCCGACAGTTAGGGTTCGGATATTGTGAGTGGGAATTTCCGTTTACATCAACTGGTTAAAATTTTGTTGTTTCCACACCCTAAAGATTTTGAGAATTTTGTATTAGCTGACTCCGATTGGCCTAGTCACTCGAGGCTTATACCTAGGCTCGACAGTGATAGTAGAAAGGTCTAACTGCGGATCTTTTGTGAAGTTTATCTACGCGAAAGACCATATGATGCAGAGTTTGCTCTGCAACTAGGGTTGCCTATTCCATGCTCAACGCCCCTTTTAGTACAAACAGCCCCCACACTATTAATGCTCACCTAAATGCATCCTGTGATCCCCTTGCGGACAACGTGCATGTAGACATGATCAATCCATCTCAACCTCACCCTTTTTACATTGCGTCACACCCCGTTCAAACCTCCTCTAATCAGTCCACCTCCCATATCCCCATTGCCCCAATATACATTACCGACACTTTTACAAAACTTTCTGTCATGGACTCAGAGGCACGAGACCTTCCATTGGTTGTCGATGCATTGTCGATGTCGTAACCGCATCAGACCAAGGGACGTCACCAAAGTCTCTGAATCACAAAGACACTTCTGCTTCGGACATTTTTGAGGGTCTAAATATGACGTAAAATAAAGAAGATGCACTGTTTATTGCTTTCGAATGCACGCTCACTGGTGAATAAGATGTAGATTTTCANTGTTGTCGTTGTTTGGCCGAGTTGTCTGTGAAGTGAGTGCATTTAATGACGCGTGGCAGTGAAAGCCGTAAGGAAGCTGTCTCGCTGATGACGCCTTACTCTCACTTGCAGCTCGGTTGTTTGTTTGCAAGGTGTAGGCACCTTGATGTTGAATGTTTGAATCTTGACGTAGTTATTTTCGGTAGTTAGGTCCCTTCCCGTCTCCTTTTTTCCTTCTCTCCCTTTCTATATAGGTTTTGCTTTTTCTTCATGGTTGTGTGGCAGTTAAGCATTAGTGTGAACCACTGATGTATTGCTGTCTATGATGATGATGATGAACTCCAAGTTAGCTGGTGTCGAACCACGACTCTTCATACTTTCGGGATCAACTATAGGCGCGGCATGACCATAACCAAGTGAAAGTGTCATAATCATCCTGACGGAATTAATTCAGCAATTGAAACTCCAAAGAACCTGGTTGACTCAAGTTTCTAGAGAACTTGATATAATTGGTGCTGTGCTAACTCACATCTTGTAGCAAATCACGTTTTGTTTCACTCCATGTAGGAGTGTTTGTCGTTCGAAATAAACCATAATTGTATCTGCGACTCTCGGTTTTCTGGTTGTGCTGTTTCGAAGAGTGTTTTGAGTTTTAGCTAGTTTGATTGCTAATGTTAGCTGAATGAGTTCAGATGCAAAACGTTGAGTAGATGTTTTTGGTCATTGTAAGGCTCTTCTAATAGATGCGTCTAGCCCAGAAAATGAGCGGCTCTCACTCAACAAGTGCAGTCCATTGTAGTCGCTCAACAATTGTCAATGATACTCTATCAACAACTGAAGCGTTCAGCATCTGCTTTTGAGTACAGGATTGGGTAAGAGGAATAAGCTAGCTAAATCGACGAGTACACTGTGGTAATCGTTAACGCAAAACAGCTGCTCTACATACATCCCCACCGTTCTCAGTTTAACTAGAAAATGAATTATTCCACACGCTGCGATTCCCAATCCAATACACTGTTGATTACCCTGCTTGTCGATTTGTATTTCAACCGCCCAATCTTGGTCTGCCCTTGAATGTCCAAAGTTGGACTACTTGAATGCTTGGTACATTTATCACGTCATCATCGTTCAGTAGTTTGGCATTCCCTATTTCTGGTACAGATGTTGAACCACGACTGGTTAAGTGAAATATTCAAATGGACTGAAAATTTGTTTGGCGGAGTTGATTAAATTAAAAAAGAGCCTAATGCATATAATAGGTTTTATCTGAACTATGGCCGGTTGCGATTAGGACCAGAAGCATTTATATTCTAAATGAGGTTTCTGTACTTAGTTCGAATCCTGTAGAAGCACTAATGTGAAACACTTTCACCTTTTTGCTGTATTACAGTGAATTCAGTTGTTTTCTACTCCACGAGGCATACGCCTACTTAACTTACACGCTGGTGTAGTTCATGGAGAGCCAACAATGTAATGATTACAATAACATTGGTAATCACAACAATCACAATAGCAATCACAATAATCACTGACCGTGCGAAGTCAGTAGCTGTTTCTGTTGGCTTGCAATTACAATACCAAGGTAAGTTTACCGTAGATAAAAGAATAAGTAGATTGAACCTAGTGAAAAGCTTTGTGATAAGACACAAACACCGGTGTCTACTCACTACAGTCAAACAACCCAATTTTAGGATATGTTAAGGCGGCATTCGCACCAATTGTCCTTATTTCTCAAGCAAACTAGTTGAACTAACAATTGCGTCACTGAATCCATTTAGACGACACCTTTACTAACAGCTCCGGTGAGAATGTAGATTGACTACCGTGCCTCCTGACAGGGACCTAAAAACATAGCCTAGTTCCTAAGGTGTTAGTTAACGGCTTATTGGATGTTAATGTTAACGCCATAGGTTCTTAGGGTTTTACAGGGTAGAAAAAGTCCAAAGGCCTATGTTTTCTCATCTCTGTGTTGACTGTAGAATAAAATTTACCAAACCGTTCATGGACGTCAAGAAAACGGTTTATGGAAAGCAGACTCAGCAGGCGAAAAAACACCGCAGTGAAACAAGCCAACCAGTTTAAGCAGAATACTAATTTAGCAAACACGCATGAAGATAGAAAACAACAAAAACAAACATGCACAAACATACACGTGGCTCGTAGGTATGACTTACGGAGTGACCAATGGAGCTGTACCGTCGGTTGACACTCACAGACGTCAGAATCAAGCAAAAGGTTGATTATCTCATCTGAATCAGCCGTGACCACAGGCTTTACCAGTGTGTTCGTAATTGGTCCGCTTGAGAAGTTTCACCAATACATTAGCCTGACAGTTGGATCCCAAGCGTATAGGCATGACTTTCCAATCGATCACTTCAGGACAGTGGAAGAAAGCTTGCTACTGAGTAACCGGATTAGGATTAAGTAACCTCCATGCCGTTCAAGCACATCGAAAATTAACCTGATGCTGCCGACCTTCTGCGCCCTATGTCTCATGACTTCCCTCATAAACCTTTTCTAAACGCTTTTGTAAAGAGCCATACAGAGTTGTAAATACTGGTGACAAGTTCTCATGTTCGTTTCTGTTCGCGGACGTACACTGGAGCTGCGCATTGCAGAGATTCCTCTGGGTGAAATAGCCCACATACTCAACTTGAAGTATTCGGTTTCCTTCGTGTTTTTCCAAACCACGGCCTATCATTATCGTTCCCGGGTCAGTTTTGAATTCATGGTCAATGTATGATCTCCCATTAGCTAAGCAACACAACTTTAACGCTAGTAGTGACACTGAACGATGTCTGCAGGTGCCAGTTTTTGACCTGGAACATATGCTGCAGAATCTACCTGCTATCCTCATCATGTTGCAATACAGATTTTAGCCTCCCCCATCAATGATGTTTCTTCCTCATGTAACTTTGGTCCAACTTAGTCACTACAGTTTTCGGGCAGTTCTTTTGTTCACTGCAGTTTACTTTCCGTGGATGACAGTTCATTTTCGGATGAGTAACACCGTATTCCAATGTCCCAATAAAATGTTAGAAAAAAAACATAAATACGAATCGAATTGATGGAGTAGCGAAACGTTGATAAACGTCGAAAGAGCAAGGTGAAACGATTCTTATGTTTCTGATGGTTGGGAACAGTGGTGGTGTTGTTCGTAGTTTTAAGGTCAACCTGAGACAGAAGCACTTTAAGTGACCAGGTGTAATACCCAGCTTACAACGCTGACCGTATGCGGTTGCACACCATGTAGAATTTTCTTTCTTAGACAGGGACAAAATTATGTGGAACTTGGGCACATAGTATTAAGCTTATAAACTATACGACTAAATGAGACACGAGTTGCAGCAGTCCTTACCATTCCTTGGTAATAAGGTTCTTTCAACGGTTTCATTGGACCATATAATAAGTTGTTAGTTATCCGTTGGGTCCAATAAATTTGAGCGAACCATTAATTACACAAGTACAAACAACCATTTCATAACAGTAGAGTAAATGTGTGAACTTTTAAGCTGAGGTCAACGGTCTAACACCTTCGGATTACATTCGAACATATCGTCTCTTGTGAACGAGATCCTTCTTACCGAGTAAGTAAGCGAGATTGCGTTCAAAATTGTGATGACTCCATAAGCCTTATCCGTCTGAAGACGTCCTAATGATTTTTTTTGCGAATCTAAGTTTTCGTTCATTGGGGTTGGGTATCTTTGAGCACACAACAGAAGCAATCTGACATTAGCCGCACTGCCTACTGTACTCTCCGTACAATACACTGGTTTAACTGGGCAAAAAAGGACATGTGTAACAGTTCGCAATGTTTTGTTTCCGTGCAAATTCCAAACAAGTCTTCGATGAACCAGTGGTGAACAATTGCGTTGGACTATACTTCATCGTATAAATGCAACTGCTCGTACTTTCATACGTTGTTGCAAAAGAGAGATTTGTTGTCTGTCCGTTCTTCTTTCTGTGCTGGTCGGTGAAAAATTGTGGTGGACAGTCTATATGCATGATGAAAAGGCCAAATGAAGCAAAATAGACGATAAATTCAACGAAGCTGCTGAGTACAATCGTTTCAGCAGTGAACGTTGAAACAATATTCAGTGAAACATGTGCAGTTAATGACCTGTGAGAACAAGCTAGTTTAGCGGTTAGAAAACCCGTGGTGCCGGTTGTCTCACATGTGTGCGGAACGCGCATTAGTTTGAAATTCTCAACCTATCCAGCCATAACCACAGAGCTGTGCAATACGTTCCCGTGTGAACAGACTCTACCTGCGAAGCAATTCTGTGTACAAAGCAACCTGTCTGTTCCATTAGTCGGTTTCATTGAGTAACCTTTTGCATGTTTACACTTATTTTAGTGGAAGGTGTGCCAGTGGATGATCGGGAGTGTGGAGTATTTTGTAGGCAAGAATTAGGTCTTTTTGAGACGTCCGTAATTAATTGTGGATTGGCCTAATTCTGCCAGTGTTTCCGGGTAGGGGTTTTTCTTGAGTCCCATAATTCTTCTAATGGTCTGTCTCTGAAGAATTTCAGTGGATGCCGAATCTTTCTTAAGATAAGGACGACGACCATGTGAACTATGGAGACAAACAAGTTGGAAAACGCTTCAAGGTGAAATGCTCCACAAATTCTTCTTGGAAGGTTCGGGGTTGTTTGTGCACAGTTCGTGGACACACTCAAACTGTCTGTCACCATGGTCCCCAGGTCTCTTTCGTACGCTGACACCAACAACTGTATGTCGCCAAGGTGGTAATCGGTACAACTTTTGATGGAGAACGTGCAAGACTTTGTATGACCTTGTATAATTGTGTAAGCTCACCGGACTTGAAATGACCATGATATTAACGCGGATTAGCGTACGTGTAGGAGGTTCAAATAGGCCTAATTCGACCAGTTAAATGATAAGTCGTCAATATTTATGATGCCTTTTTCGAAATTCATGTGAAATCACCTAAAAGGGTCGGGAGTAAGCTTCCGTCTGTGAATAGGGCTGGATATACCCCACCAGACAGAGTCGACCATAAGCCCCATCAAAACACCTGACTCACATTCTCGGTGGTAACACTGCCTAGCTCGTTTACCGCATCCTGATGCTGATGCAAACTACGGACCAAAAATCCTGCCCTAGCTCAAACCACGCTAGTGCATTCGTTCTTCTGACGATGCACAGTGAAATTTGTAGGTCAGACAGTGGGGCAGTTGGTAATACTGACCAAGGGACTCCACCCAAAATGGTCCTGAACCGGTTCAGCCATGTCCATTAGCTGCGCGAACGCTGCTAGCCTTGCTACTACATATCCTTACCTAGACTTAACCAAGACTTGCAATCTACCTAGCCTCGACCCAATGTTCGGAACTCGTTAGGTAAGTAATGCTAACCACTGTCAAATTAATGCCATCAGATGCTACAAACCCGTTTTTGTTCACAAAGGCCTCAAGTGTCATGACAAAAGTTTTGGTGATCAAAATTCGACCCCAGCTTTGTAAATTAATTACGCACAGAAATCCAAAACCTCATCCCCTTTACTGGAGACTCGCCATTCGGTTGGTTAGCCCAAGTCTGTTTAGCATTTGTGACCGCGTGTGTTCAAACCTTTCGGCTAAAATCAGCCACTGTAGCTTATCCACAGGCTCTCCAACTCGCGTTGCATAGTTAACTAAAACCGCGTTAGCTTCACCCTAATATTAGTAGTCACCAAACCTGAAATTCACTCGACCCAGCCCACTGCCTACGGTACGTTCTCCGGACGTTAAGGGCTTCTGCATTCAATCGATGTCTGGGATTCCCAACCTTCCGCCTTTTTCCATCAGTCGATCAACTGATTGGACGATGACGCAATTGCATCGATTACTCCATCATGCCACACGTTTATCGATTAAACAACTGGACTGTGATTGGTCCAATGGATTGCGGCTTGACCACCAGGGTCTTCGATGCTTACCACGTGCACGGCAAGCATGGCAGCGTTAGTTCGCTTTCATGCCTGATTGGTTGAGATTGGCAACCTAACCTGCAACCTAAAGAACGCCACTGTCAAGGCCGGCAGACACATGCGAACAGCGCAGTTGCGTGCATGGTAAGCGGCTATTCCCGGTTGGACCCATTGGGCTGATGGAAACTAAAACGATTTAAGCGGAAAATCATCCTAGCAGTTATGGAGGACACGAAGTTCGCGAGATGAGTTGATTTCGTACACTCTTCAATCAAACTTAACATTCGAAAACTAGCAAACGACCAGCAAATAAACAGAAGAATAAGCACCAGTGATTTACCAAAACTCGCTTCACTTTGACTAGGATAATCAAGGCATTCGTAACGTGAGTGGTAAATCCTTCTGGATGCACAGCACAGGCTGTAGACAGTTGGTTAACAAAGGCCTCGGTGAATTTGAACACTCTAGCGCGGTTATATGTTGCGCATTGTTGCCGAAGAATTTAAAAACCACCTAACCTTTATACTTGTGATAGTCAAAGTAAGTTGTGACAGAGAGAAACTAAAATAACATACTGAATCTGAAAGAGATGACACCTGTTGGAAGTTGCCAAAGTCGAGTACGTACGGATGCTCCCTTCGCTATTGAGCCATGCTTAAATTCCAAGTTTCATAACATAAATTCCAAGCTGTGCATCGTGGTTAGGAAGTTTCCATTTGCAAATTCTAAGTCGCGTTGGGTCAGTAAACAGCGTGCGATAATTCCTAATGCTGCAGCTTTGCCTCCGAGTCGTTTCGTTCAAATCCAAACCACATATACGATCGCCTGAAGCCAGCTGCGCTGACCAATAAAACATGAGCCCCGATTAGATTTACGCTACGATGCAAACCGAATACATGACTCCATTGAATACACACTTAAAAACAAACGGCACATTTCTAGTTGTATGAGCCACCTGGGCTGGTTTTGATTCCAAATGGCATGCCCCAGCCTACACACCAAAACCCGTTGAACTTAACCATATCAATGGGAAAAAGTTTTCGAACAAGAGGATAATGATACTGAGTGTATTTACATGATTTAACACGTTAGAATGACCTCTATGAGTCTGAATACATAACATTCACAGTAAGTGCCGTTTGCACGGAGCCAGCAAAAGTTGACATCGATAACTTTTGGCTATGCACCTATCAGGGTTGCATGACACGATAGCCAAATTTTTGGAAAAAATTTTTGGACATGAATGCAAATGAAACTTTAGTGTTCAAATTCGCTTACTCTGTCCCGGATGCGATTCAAGACTGGTCTGTAAGACAACACCCATAGTGGAGTTAAACCCACTTGTGAAGTAGCTGTTAAATCTGACAAACCACTCGTAGCCCACTCGAACAAGGGCCACTTAGAAGGGATAGCCCAAGTGTTGGGGATTATGACAATTAGTAAAAAATAGGAGACAAACACGACTGACTAAATAGACTTGATGGCTCAGCTGGTGCAGCGTTTGTCGTGTTTGAATATGCCGCTTCTGTCGCTGGTTTGAATCCCACCAAATCCCGGATTTTTCGCAAGTAATTCTTATCTAGACTAAGTAGGAATTTAGTTTCGGAAAGTGGTTGCAACCTGTAACTGTTCTTCAGTTGACAGTAGGTGTCAGTTTCGGGTGCAACAAGTTATCAAGCCAACCACTGCGCCCATTTATACTACACTTCGCCCTTCGCTTGTACTGAATAGCTACATGGAGAGCCTAGGGTAGATAAAACATCTTCCCTTCCGACGAACAACGTCCCATCTCCGCTGGACTCTCATTGAACGGAATTCGGGGCAGAGATCGAGCTCATAAACCCGCTTATACATGGATCGGTTAGCGGGGTGAGGCGATATCCATAGTTAACTTGCCGCGTATGTTGACATCTCTCAGAGTATCCAACTTTTTTGGACTGTACATCAGAGTTGGTTCGGTGTTTTTTTGATCACTGTCGCTGGGAGCCTGATAGAGCTTACTACAAGCAACCCGAGCATGCTGTAGTCTAAACTAGCGGGGCTGTTCGAAAGTAGGCTCATGACCAAAGGAAGATACACGATCTACTAACTCTGCCCGATTGTACTGCATGCTACCAAACAATGGCCTGATTATTCTGTGCAAACTGGGGTTCAAATTGGACAGGTAGTTTGTCTGAGTTACGGTTATCCTTCAGCTCTGCATCATAATTAACAACTTGGAAAGAGTAGCTGCAATAATGGGTATAGCCCTTCACTTAATTAACAGGCCATCACTAAGGAAGTGGGATACATGGTATGATTGCCTGAACAAACCACCCAGTACCTCGTACACTCGGCGACAGGAAGAGGTCTGAAGTGTATGACACACTCCATACCTGCTTCTCTCGCACAATCCTGGTAGTGGTGCAACGGGTACAACATTCGTTGATCGTTGTAGCGACCTATAGATTTCACTGACCTGTCTGCGGTATGATGTGTAAACTAATTCCAAAACTCATAGCTGTGTATTGTACCTAGACTATTAATAAAGTTCGCATGATATATGCTGTCCGATTGTTAATCTGAATGCCATGTGACTGTGTGGCGTGAACCCGAACCGCATACACTTCCGGTTTATTCAGTCGTCGACGACTGGTCTCTAGTCGCCGCAAATAGTTATAGCATTATAAGAGAACCCTATAAATTTCACCCAATAAATATTCAGTCTCTACTCTTAACGGCCTTTTTGCTCCTCGCGTCTGGTAAATTCGTTCCTGGGAAAAACGACTTAGCGCACAGTGCACTAACGCGTCATCTGCTACCTCCCATTCGACATAACACTGAAATTACCAAAGGAACTTCCGGTATTTCTCAGGGCCACTGTTAAAGAAATACAGTTCGACTGTGGAATGTCACGAATAATGGCCGTTGACAAAAAAAACTATGCTCGCCAAGCTGCACTGGTCGCATTTCTGAAGCTGAGGGAGAATCGTAGCAGGTTGAAGAAATTCAGCTTACCTGATTAGTCGAATATACATCGGACGAATTGAGAGGTACACTTGCAAACACAGCACAAGTTGCTAGTGTAAAACGTACATATCACTCTACGAGTCGGTTGATATGTGAACTCCATCCAAAAGGACCACACGTTTCCCCACCAAGACCGCTTATAGGCTTAATTATCCTGCTATGGTGCTTTCCGGTTCGGGTACTATATACGTGGACTCATCAATTATCTGTACTCCGTGTATCTTGACCATTTCGCAATGATCGAAATTAAGTGATTCAAATAGCCCTGGAAATCGTACTCGAATTAAAATCTCGTGTGCAAATAATAAGGAGAATATCTCTTGCTGGTTGCAGTAAGCAGTTTTTATTCATGAGATAGGAAGCCACATGTGTAGATGTGCAACAGTATTAAAGAAACCACTTTCGATCATTGGCTAAACATAACGACACAGGCGAATTCACAAACTGTAAGCTGGTTGGTACAATACGGAACAAAGAACTTGGTGAATGGCAGAAGGTGTAACATTGAAGTTAATCGTCCAGTTCTGATATGATATCTTAACACGACGTTTGGATTAATCCTTTGCAGGAGCACTTATTGTGTCGGGATTTGAAAAAGAGGTGAATAGAGTGGATTTTCACCACATTTTTCTGTCACACGGGTTTGGTGATCAAACTTGTATCCTGTGTTCGTCTGGAGGAGCTTACACCAGAACTGTGTTTGTAGTCGCACCACTGTTGCCTTCTCTGTTCAAAGAGAATTGCGGTCGTCCAACGGTTGACCGAGATCGTCGGTGTATTACCCTGTGTGGTTGAAATCTCATACCACTCCCCAGTAGCTTGACCTGCTTAACAATACACTTACTACCGGCAGCAGTAATCGGAATGAGTCGTCAACAACTTGTTCATTCATGGGAGCTAGGTCAACTCCCTATTGCCAAATGGGTCAGACTTTTGAGCCGCTGGCCTCGGATTGGGTCTTCCAAGGAAATCCTATATCTTGTTGCCTAATCGGTCAGGATTTTGAGTCAGTCTATGGATAAGGTTCCCAGGGAAAATAGTGATTTTTTTGCCCCATTGATCAACTTGGAATTAGAATCCCACGCATCACTCTAAGATCTGTCCATGATCACAAGATGCCCTTCAAAATGTGCATAGGCCGTTGAATCGATGCAACACCAGACGGTTGGAATGTCTCGTCGCACTGATTGCGATGGATATGAGAAAGTAAGGCATTGATATTGTAGTCCTGAGGTCGGCTCCAGGAAGCAAGTGCTCGTTACACGTCTTACTGGAACGGTTAACTAACAGAAATCGCTCGGAAGTACGGTGTCTGTTTCCCTTAGTATTATGAACACTCGTTTCCAGCTGGATTCAAATGCTATCAAAAACTGGAACTATTCACAAAACAATCACCACCAGCAGACCGATTACTTAATCGTATGACAACGCCAGATTTGTGAGGTACGTATCATGTTGGGGCTGCGACAAGCCGAATGCAGCATGGATCAAAGACTGAGCAAGATCAAGTTGCTTATTTATGTTCGTCGGTCCATCTGTTATAGACCCCAAGAACAGCGATGAGGGCTGAGTGGTAGAAAGTAGGAGAATCCAGAGACACGGACACTTTTCCGACACGCAGTTGCCGTTCGCCTTCTAGATACCCCGTATCCGTTACCCATAACGGTATAGTGACACTAACCACGGGAGCTGACAGCGGCGGCAGCCATCAATGCGGCATTCAGAGTCAGAAACATTCGAGTTGGTTAGACAACAACGAACCTGATAAGAAAGAAGCATGGGGCATTGGCCTGTTACCTCGTGAACCCGAGAGGACATAAGAGGACCTTTCATAGAGCCCACTGTCAACCCATAAAATGGCTCCACGGAATCGTGGAAGATTGACCCAAAAAGCAAGCTGAGTTGACACAAAGTTATACTGACCTCCGGCAACTCAAATTTTAATACACCCATCTAGCCTACTGAAGTACTAGTGGATGGAGCTTCTGATGTTCCGTACCTACAACTGAAGGGCATCAGGAAGATGTAGTGTAAATACCTTGGCAACCTGTTGAATCTACATGATACCATATTGAATGAGTGGCAGTGAGAAACCTGTTACATCAAACATCTAGGAAACACACTGCCCTTCCGCCATACCTGGCAACGGCGCAGAAAGCTATTGAACAGTTTTGAATCGGAAAGACTGCAACAGCACCATCCAGGCGGAGATACTATCGTTGTGAATCCAGAAGGCGGACGACACAAAGGTTGTTTTATTGGAGAAACCAGTACACTACTTAAGCCTCTCAACGGGACTAAGAACAAAAACACTCATTTGCATACAACACTCGTCCTAGAATGCTCCAATCACTTTAGACACCATGTCTCAGTTCCGTCATATGGCAAAAGCCATTAAATGTCATTCTGTCTTCCAACGACCCTTCCCATATGTCTCCCGTATTTATCCCGCGATCATTTCGATCCAAGCGGCTACAGAATAGTAGTGTGAGTAGTATGGTGCGACCGCCTATCCTTACTACACTAGGACTGGATATGAACTCCACAGCAACAAAGATATTGTGGATAGGTGCCTGTAACAGAATACTTGTGAACCGCGAGTAGCGAGCCCACGTAACCAAATCTAGCAGTACTTTCGGATATCTTAAGTGACATATCTGGGAAATGCGCAGCGTGAATTTGAAGACAAGACTGCCTGCTTACATAACCATGATCTCATCCATGTTGTTACGGGGTGATGAGACATGGGCAGTAAACCATAAGTATGTGCGGTATATGAGCAGCTCCATCCGCAACTTCCAAAACGAATTTTAAGCACCTAGTGACCGAACATGATTCCGTATGCTGAGGTACTACGCCAGGCAGAAATAGATAAGAAAGAACCCACGGGATTGTTCATCAAGCCTAGTTGGTTAGGATATGTCCGTCGGGCGACTGGAGGAGGAATACCCTAACAGCCGTGCAGGTGGCAAAAACCCGAGAAATTAAATCGCGATACCAGGATTATCCGCGTCGTGATAGTGCTCCTAGATTAGAGAAAGATATGGTCTTCAACCGGACCGCCTAAAAGAGTGCGATCTAGACAGGCATCCGAAAGCTTAATCAGCCACAATCGCGTTGCTTTAAATTCAAGCTCACTATTCGGAAAGGAAACAGGTCATGGTGATGAAAGCGATCACATGTACGCTGGTCTTCATGGATGGCTAAACCGTCAACCAACTCACACCACATTGTGAACGAAGTGATCACAAGTGCGTTAGGTGTGGGCAAGTCAACTCAATTATGTGGTCCCGTTCACATCCATCAGCAATCCTCGTCGTTTGGCAAACTACCCGCTGTCCTATACGGAAACCTGAGCTATGGTGACCTTCCGCCTCCCATTTTCTTCACTTTGCTTGGTTTATCAGTTCAAACTGAAATCTTTGTTTGTCTCCCCATCATGTACAGAAAGCATTGGCATATACACTTGAACTGAAATACGTCTTGTCCCATAATTTCGATATCTTCCGTGCTAGCTAATGTCTTACTGATGATGTCTATTTTTCCTTCCAAGAGATGCAGGTTTCGTCTTTGCATTAGCCTAACATTTGGCTAACCAACAGTGGTCGACTGTACTACAAAGGCATCCATAAACACGCCTGCTGGCCTCATTCGTTCGGGTTTACACTGGATGTGTGATGTGAGTGGAATTGAGAGTTGTGCGGTGCAAGTCACATGGTTATGTTTCTGCACACGCGCCCCTTTGGCTCCGGTCACTGTGGATACGGATGTAGTCACATAGGTGTCCGACTGTAGTTATGTCGAATCATACTGCGTAATCCAGCTCGTCGTACTGTGACCGTGTACAAATTGGTGTGGGCAAAATATCATGCTGGAACCAAATGAGGCCACTTGACCGCCATCAAGGGAAGAAAGTGTTGGTAACCTGGTAACTCATCGGGGTATTGAGTTGGCTCTTGGTGATGCGGCTTGTAGCGAAAGCTCTGGGGACATCACAGGTAAATTTAACACCGAACACGCGGATACCCCATCGACGATCTGTAGCTCTGTTCGAGGGTTGTCGAAGAAGTTTTTTCACTACAGACATCACTCATAGCCTGTGGAGAAATGGATCTCACAGATCAACATCACTTTTGTGCCACTGGTGTCACTCGAAGTGTGTTAAACAGACGCCGTCCGTCAGTTAGCTCAACAATGTGACACATCAAAGTTCGTTTTACATAGAATGCTCAAGAGATGAGTACCGGTCATCCCGGGGGATCCGGTCAGAGGAGGCTCAGTTATTATATGCAGAAAGGAGCAAGTCATCTCCCCTGTAGTTTATCGGAGAGGAATATAAAATAGGCAGTAGTTACTGACGGAAAAATATTCAGCCTAAGTGGATTCGGGCAGGAGCCTCGTTTTGAGCGCGCTAATGACTTCCAGTGCCCTGTTGCAGTCGACGTCAACAGGTATTGGCAGGGATCATTGGAACGTCGATCGTCAAGCCTTTTCTGTTTGAGAAAAATGTTAAGACTGAGGTCTATAGTCGCCTACTCACATACAACCCAGGACAATCTGATCACCACACGCCGTAACATAACGTTAAGTTAGTCCCCGGACAAACGGGAGTGTCTGAATGGGTTTGGTTTCCACAGAATGGTGCAACACCACACTATGCATTATGTACACGAGAACATCTGGGTGGTATCTCCGGGCGACCATAGATCGGTCGCAGTGAACTAGGGTTCAACACGGTCACCAGACATAACTCTGCCCGGTGTTTCTTTAGGATCTACAGAGAACGTCCATAAACTCAACAGTGGTCGACTGTACTACAAAGGCATCCATAAACACTCCTGCTGGTCTTATTCGTTCGGAGATTTGTGCGGTGCAAGTCACATGGTTATGTTTCTGCACATGCGTACTTCGACTCAGGTCACTGTGATCGGCCACTGTGGATAAGGATGTGACCCACTCTGATCAGAAAACAACAAGTCTAGAGCGAAGATATGAGGCATTAAAATTTAAAAAGGAATTAATGATCGACCCAAGCATATTGAAGTACGGAAATAGGGCTATGTTAACTGCAATCTGCTTGTGGCCACACAAGGATGGTTTCTTAAGGTCAAGTGTTACACTCCAAAAAATCCGACGACCGACCAGCCCTCACAACAGTACCTCGCATTCCGGTGTGCATACGGTTACCCTTCAAAGATGATTGTGCATGTATGTTTTTATATACATGATTGGACGGAGAATGAAATCAGCCTTTAGCCGCAAGTATGCATGACCTAAGCCGGTTGTACTGCACTCAGTGACGTGTGTCTTCAACTACGAGAAAGGACACAGTATCGACACTCGCCAAGTCAGACCTTACGTATGAGTCTAGTTGTATATGCAGAGTGCAATACGCAAAACGTATAATAGGGGCACTACGCACTTGAATCTTGCAGTGCATCTGGAAATGGATTTTGTGTGCATCAACCGGGACAGCTGAGAGTGCTATGACAAAACAAATGCGCGAATCCGGCTACACAGTAAGTGTCACGTGTTGTGTTATCCGACTGTAAACAAACACAATAGCTATACACCTTACTAAACCACCTTTGTTTGTTCAGAAGCAGGTTGCAGTAAATAGAAATCCATTGTTCATGAGCCGATTACCAATCATATTTTCACTTTTAATGCTTCATCTCTTCATCATCTTCTAATCCTTGTTGTTATCTAAACCTTGGTACTCTATTCATATCATAAATATGTTTAGCTTGCACGTGTGAATCCAATCTGAATTGACTGATTACATTCTGCTCACTCCACTTGCTGATGAATTGGTGTGCGTATGATATCTTACTCACCTGCCCGTAAGTACTCCGCAACTGTCCAACCTACGCTACATCCCAGAAGTAAGGACTGGGCAACGAAATCCGGAGGCCGAATCAAAGTACACACCTGGTTCGAGCGTATGTGACACGTCAGGCGAGCAAACCGGCACATGATTGGCGACATCCGTTACGCCATAGCCTGCCACAGTGGCAGAAGCCAAAGGACGCCTGCGCTCAACCATCACCACAAGTGGCTTGCGCTGCACCATTACTGGTTCCAACCACACGCCGCATATACAATGTATACCCGAAATAATAATACCAGACGGTGTGCCAGTGGGGTCTTTATGTCCAGCCGGCCAATGCTGGTTAGCCAATCGATAGGACAGCTCGAAACGGAAACCCTCATCTCTCGGAGAATAAACAGACACAGAGAGAGAGACTGCAATGACAAGATGTGAATTGAGAAGAAAGATATGCAGAATATAATATAAGAAGCATTTCAGGATGGGAGTGCATGTTAGTCCATTTTAGAGAAGTCAAGGATTAAAGGCGAAATTCAGACTGGACGACGAATAGAACAGATAGACCATTCATTGTACAATACACCATCAAATGTGAAGAAATGAGTGGATAGGAGACCGCAGAAACCCAATGTTCTGAATGGAGGAATGGGTTAGTTGCCAGATGACCATGGTCTTGAGCTTCAGTGAACGGCTTTTCTCCATACTAGCGAAGAACACATCACGACGAACGAATCAATGCGCTTGGACCAATCGGTTTGTTGCAAACCACTCTAGATACCGCTCCTAGTGTAGTGAGGATAGACAGTCACACCATACTACTCACGCCACTATTCTGTAGCAGCTTGGGTCGAAATAATCGCGGGATAAATACGGGAGAGATATGGGAAGCATCATTGGAAGATTTGATGACGTGGAATGGCTTTTGCCACATGACGGAACTGAGACATGGTGTCTAAAGTGACTGGAGCATCCTCGGACGAGTGTTGTATGCAAATGAGTGTTTGTGTTCAGGGTCACGTTGAGATGCATAAATCGTGTATTGGTTTCCCAAATAAACAACCTCTGTGCCTCCCGCCTTCTAAGTTCACAACAATTGGTGCCGTGACCAGGATACAAGGATGAAGATCCCGTGCCCCGCAGCCGTTTGAGGATGGGGATGTTCGCAGTTTCCTGGAGGACTTCGAGGACGTGGCGGAGGCGGTCGGAGTGAAGGCGGACCGGGCGAAGCTGGCGGCCCTGCGGATGCTGCTCAAGGGCAGGGCGAAGGCGGTGTTGGATGCGGCGCGAAGGGGCCCTGCGAAGCTGGAGTGGGCCGCCGCGAAGGAGGCGCTGATCGCCGGGTTCGACAGCCCCGCCGACTGCCAGGAGGCGATGAGGCGGTTCAAGGGCGCCCGGCTTGGACCAGGAGGCGATGCTCTGGTCTACGCCATGTCCCTGCGGGCAGCGTTGTCAAGAGCCCTGCCGCATTTGGACCAGGACTCAGAACAACGACTGCTGATGGCACAGTTCTTGGACGGAATGCCACCAACAGTCCGGGATCAACTCAGGGTCGCTGTCATCACACAGCCCATGACGCTGGAACAGTTGGCCGATGCAGCTCGACAATTGCTAGCAGAAAATGCTGCGACAGTCAACGAGGTGGAGGCAAACGGACCGAGTGAACTGAATGACCTTCGAAGCGCGGTGGAAAAGTTGACTGAGGAAGTGGCGGCTTTGAAAGTGAAAAAGGAGGAGAGCCGTCGCGACGTTTGTTACGGATGTGGAAGACGTGGACACTGGCGAAGGTTTTGCCCACTCGGCAAGAAAAGGTCGTACGCTAATAAACGATTTGTCGATTGTTTTTTGTTTGGGAATGGGGATCCGGTGATAGGGGCGGTTGATAAGACAGCGGTTCAGGCTAGGTTAGAAGTCGATGGTAAATTGGAGTACTGTTTGATTGACACTGGGGCCGCGATTTCGTTGATTGGGCCGAGGCCGGGAAAGACTGTGCGGCCGTGTGCGATGGTTGTCCGAACGGTCGGTGGGTTTGCCCTCAAAGTTGATGGCCTGGCAGAATATGGTGTTCGAATCGATGGTCAGGTAGTCAACCAACCGTTCGTCATTGCCCCCGACGCACGTCAGACTATCTTGGGGGCGGATTTTCTTGACCGCGTTGAAGCCGTGATTGATTTGAAGCATGATAAACTGGTAACGAAGTATGGGGTGGTTCCACTGGTGGGAAAGCGCAAAACCCAGCTTGGACAAATTGAAGTGAACGTACCCAGAGCAATGCCAACTTGTGACAATCAGTTGCTGAACAAAGTGATACGCAAGTTTCAGGGATTGTTCACTACGGATCAGGACCCGTATGGCTATTGTGACTGGGTTGAACATGAAATCCCCATCGAATCAAAGCGATTTCGGCCATTCGGACCCCGAAGAATTCCAGTGCATTTGCAGCCGGAAGTTGAACGACAAGTGAAGGACATGCTGAAGGAAGAAATCATCGAGGAGGCCGATAGCCCGTTCAACTCTCCTGTCTTGTTGGTAAAGAAGCCTAACGGTAAATTTCGATTCTGTGTCGATTTCAGGCGGCTGAACGAGATAACGATCAATAAAGTGGTAGCAGTCCCGTCGGTGGCGGAGATTTTTGACAAGCTGCAGAACGCCCGGGTGTTTACAGTGTTCGACTTACGGTCCGGATATTGGCAGGTCCCAATCAAACAATCGGACCGAGATAAGACAGCATTCACAGTGGGTGAAAAGCAATACCGCTTCAAGCGGATGCCGTTCGGACTCTCAGGCGCCCCGTTCACGTTCAGACGACTGATGCTGAAGGTGTTGGACGGAGTGAGCAACACTGTTGTCTATGGAGACGATATCGTCATTTACAGCACAAATGAGACAGAACATGCAGTACACGTTTCAGCAGTGCTACAGAAGATTGAGACAGCCGGCCTCCGGATCAATAGTTCAAAGTCTCAACTGGCGAAGCAAACGGTAACACTGCTCGGTCACAAGGTCGGTCAGGGGGAGGTCCAGCCACTGCCCGAGAAACTGCTGACAATCGAGGCTATTCCGGTGCCAACATCGAAGAGGACGCTGAGACAGTTTCTCGGTCGCGTCGGGTTCTACAGCCGCTTCATCAAAAACTTCCATGACCTCGCGAGTCCGTTATACGAAATTCTGAGGAAGGATTGCCAATTTCATTGGTCACAGAAAGCCAACCAAGCGTTCGTCGAGATCCAACGCTTGATGAAAGAAGGACAGCTGACTCTGAAATTGCCAGTGACTGGACAGAGCTTCATTGTCTCAACGGATGCGAGTGATGTAGGAATTGGAGCGGTACTGAAGCAGGAGGACGGTGTGGTGGAATACGCCAGTCGGGTACTGAGTCCTGCTGAACGAAACTATTCAACGACAGAGAAAGAATGTTTGGCAATCGTATGGGCCTTGGAAAAATGGAGGCCGTACTTGCTCGGCCGACAGTTCCATGTGGAGACTGACCACAAACCGCTGGAGTGGATTAAATCGGCGAAGGACCCTCGAGGAAGGCTGGCTCGTTGGGCATTACGACTACAGGAGTACGACTTCACAATTCGCCACTTGTCCGGGAAAGAGAACTGTGTGCCCGATTTGCTTTCCCGAACGCAACACTTCGATGAGGTCCACAAGGACGTGGTCGGAGTTAACAGTATTGAACTCGAGAGTGACCCCGGGAAGTTACAAGCAGTACAGAGAATGGATACGACGATCCGGACGGTGATTGACCGACTCTTGTCGGGAGGACAACCGCCAGAGGACGAGCTGAATCCGGAATTGAAAGCTTTCAGAACGCACTGGTCCGATTTGCGGCTGAATAGTGCCGGAATTTTGATGCGCCAGTTGCGAGAGGGAATAAACGTCCCGGTCATACCGGCGGAATTGAGGGCGACAATTGTGAAAGAATGTCATCAGCTGGCTCATACGGGTTGTCATCGAACTTATGAAATGCTGAAACAAAGAGCATACTGGCCGGGAATGAAGAATGACGTTAACAATTATGTGCGTGCGTGCCAGCAATGTCAGTTAGTGAAGAGCACTAACCACCCCAGTCAGTATCCCACACAACCGATTCCGGTCAGTAAAATTGGGGAACTGTGGTCGGTGGATGTGATGGGCCCCTTTCCAGCAACGACCTCCGGAAATCAATACATCATAATCATGACCGAACACTTCACAAGGTGGATCGAAGCAGCCGCCATACCCGATCAGCGCGCAAGCACGGTGTGCAGGGCTGTGATGGAGCACATCATAGCGGATCACGGAATACCGCGAAGCATATTGACTGATCAAGGCCCCTGCTTCGAAAGTGAGGAGTTTCGGAACTGTTTGGAGCGTTTGGGAATCAAGAAAATACGCACAACTCCATATCATCCTCAATCAAACGGATTGACGGAGAGGAACAATCGCACAATCAAGGAATGGTTGGCTGCGAAAGGAGGAAGCTGGGAAGAAACGTTACCGTTGATTCTGTTGGCCCACCGCTGTTCGCCGCAAGGGACAACGAAAAAGTCGCCATTCGAGCTAATGTATGGGCGCGTGCCACGCTTGCCAGTCGACCAGGAGATTGGTTTATGGGGAGACCGACGGATGAGCACGCGTGAATTAGCGGAAGCTCGGAGATCCACCAACCGAAACTTGCAAAACACACAAGAAGCCTCTAAGGAGCAATCAACTGCGAGGTTATCGGGTCGAACGACTGAGTTTGAACCTGGAGCTAAGGTTGAATACCGAGACCGGCGGAGGCAAGGGCAACAGGACCCGGATCTAGGAAGTTCCTGGCAAAGTGGAGGGTACCGTATGTAGTAGTTGAACGTCGTGGCCCAGGTGTGTCAACAGCACCGAGGCCGGCACGCAGATCGTCGAGAGAACGAAGAGAACCTGAACGTCTTTTGTTACGACTGGAACAATCTTTGCGGGGGGGAGAAGTGCAGTGAGGATAGACGGTCGCGCCATACTACTCACACCACTATTCTGTAGCAGCATGGATCGAAATGATCGCGGGATAAATACGGGAGAGATATGGGAAGGATCATTAGTGGGCAGCACCACGTACAATGGCTTTCGCCACATGACGGAACTGAGACATGGTGTCCAAAGCGACTGGAGCATCCTCGGACGAGTGTGGTGTGCAAATGAGTGTTTCTGTTCGTGGTCCCGTTGAGATGCATAAGTCGTGTATTGGTTTCCCAAATAAACAACCTCTGTGCCATCCGCCTTCTCGGTTCACAACACTAAAAGTGCGCACAAGCATCAGTCAAAACAACGTTTTTGAGGCTATTCAATCAAGAAAATCACAATGCGGTCACACAAATACGGACGCCTTCGGACGGTTCACTTCAATCGATAAGAATCGGACCAAGGTACGCACGTTAGATTGAACAATCCGAGTTCGATTGTTGAAGTTCAGTTAATTAGTCACGGGATCTGCGTTTCACTGAACACTCTGTCCCAGAAACTTATTAATTAAAACCTTTCGAACCCTACTCGTAAAAGCGTTCAAGGATAAGCTCAAGTTTCAGTTGGGTTTTTGTCACTTAGGAATATGGGGTCAACTTTAGGAAATGCATCGATGAAATATTCTGCTTTCTGGTTACTGCCGACTATATGTCGGATGCTATTTCGGAAAGGAAAACTGTGCGAACACAGTAACCATGTGCAGATGTCACTATATGCGATCATTAAAGACTAACCCTTCAGTTATATTCTGACTCAGTCAACCTAACCGGTGGGATTACTGGCGCTGTTTTTAACATTCCACTCTCGTTACCAGGACAGTCGAAGTGCAAGTTCTGGTCCAGACGATGGATCTGCACTACCAGTGAGCACTACCAAGCGCAAAATTTGAGTCTGGTGTCTGCTTTCGAAGTGGACTAGCTGAAAGGCTTTTGTGAACGCGAGCTTCACAGGGTTATCGGGTAGATTGAACAGAGCTATTCCGTTTGATTTAGTTTCGAAATGGCCGGGCATGCTGAACACTATTCGCACAAAGTTGTGGTTGAACATTCAGATCTGATCATCTGGCCTTGCTTATTTTGAATTCACTGGATTTGTGGCGAACACTCTGGTCTTACACGCACGAGCGACGGACTGCACATTCTGGCCCGGATTAGGATATGCATCATTGATGAGGTTTAATGAAAGCAAACTCGAATCTAGTATCTACTTTTGAGGTGGCAGAGTCGAAAGACTTATCTGGATGCGAGGGCTGAGATCAGGTGTGGGTAATGTCCAATTTAAGTAATCTACATTCCCGAACTTCTATTCGTGAAAGGATGCATGCAACGCTTTGTTTGTTCACGCTAAACTCTATGTAACACCGTTGCACCTGTGGATTCATAAGACACGACCACATAAGCAACCGCCTCTTAAGAGGGTTCAGTCGACTGAATAAATTGCCCACGCATAATCCACGAGCACGTTAGTCCTTTGGATACATGAGTTTACGGAGCTACAGTATAATGCACGTCACTTGTGTTCAGGATAGCTGAAACGTCTCAGTGTTTAACAGTTAGTTTCTAGATCTGCGGTTGTTACTTGGGGAGCACTAATAGGTACCAGTAAATAGGTGAATGAGTGACAGTGCGATGGAAAAATAAACTGGATTCACCGTGAATAAACAGTGTTCACGAAATATCCTATGCTGCTGTGGAGTAGTTGAAGTGCCCCTAAGTTAGTTAATGGTGCAAAACGATGGAGCCTAAATACGATTCTATGGTGGAAAGTTTTGTAGATGACCAATCACCGGAGTTGTATGGGAGACCAACATAAGCAATTGTGCACAATGCTATCTGATGCAATAATTGTGCATGATGAGAAGAATGAGGTGGAAAACAAGGGAAACACCGCAATATTCCATCCCCAGAACATCTGAGAAAAGCGTTGATACTCGGATGAAAGAAGGATTAAGCAATACTGAAACAATTCAGCTGAAGTGAGCAGGCGAAATGATGTGTGCCTGTTTGAGTGAATGAATGTGGGGGGAAAAGTGGTGTCCTTGAAGGGTAGTGGAATGTTGAACTGCGTACTGGATGGGATCGGAGGAACTACTTGAGGAGCAGTTGAAAGGGATTTGTTGTGAGTTGACCTGTTGAGACGTCCGGTGATGGCATAACATAGTTGCTCAGATAGGCTACTTTCAGACGGTCATTACTGACTATATCACACTTTTCATCCTGATAACGGTAAAATACTTATTCTGATATGATGTTACTGTGATCGTTCTACTAAGTCACATCGAATAAACGTTGCTGTGATCGTTATACCAAATCAAATAGAATAAACGTTACTGTGATCGGTTTATCAAATCAAATCGAATAAACGTATGCACATAAGCGACTGGGCCGTGTACGTTTCCGCGTGGAAAATGAATAGAGACGCTTCGTGTTTCCGAGCTTCTTGAACATAGCCTATTTGGTCGGCTGAGTGAGATAACTGTCGAAGAAATCTACCGGGTAGTCGCAGATTTGATTCGCACGCTAGCTCGGTTGGGGGCGAATCCAAGGTACCCCATTAGGTTTGATCTGATACACAATACGGTAAACGGAAGGCATTCTGTCCGTTTGTGTTTTGAAGCCTGAGCAGTTAGTGATGTCTTCGAATCGCGATGGAAACACTTCATCCGATCATTCGAAGAGGAGTGACATGCAATCTTTTTGATATGATCACAGCCAAACATACATGTCAAATCACGAAATAGGTGACCTTAGAATTGTATACCTTTATCTGTAAGAACCATGGAAAGTACACCGAAATTAATTTCTCAGTGGAGGTGAAAAGTCATGGCAATAGCCTCGCTAGTGGTATCTGGCATGGGACTAGTAATCGATCAACGAGTGAACCGATCTACACAATCGAGTAGCAGAGTCTTACCGTCGGAAGGTGGCAATGGATTCATAATATCTAGATGAATGTATGAGACCAGAATTTGTCGTGGGAATATGGACGGGTGAGGAGACAACATGGCGGTGGGTATTGCTATACTAACAGTGCAGACAGGATTGAGCCCAGCCATGTATATTCTGATTCATACTACGTTCAGAATGGCACTTACTACGGGGTGTGAGGGCGAATATAAGAAATCGAATAACGGTCCGCGACAAGTCAGTGGAGCAAACGGTCGGGAATCAAGTGTAGACATATCACACGCGGTGTTGGAATGACGATGAGGAAGACGAACCTTAGATAAATGAAAAGGTGAGAGGGATTCAGGTGAGGTAACACCTTGTCTTTAAGTTGTGCTGTTGCCAGTTTTTTCAGGCTTATGAAAGATGGATTTGAAACCACATCATTGTGTATTATGGATAGGGCATCTGCGCGGACAACAGCACATTTTAGAATGTGAAGAACTGCCGTCGTAAACTGTGAGGTCAAATCAAACTGACAGGTAAGGAGTTGAGGCGCGTAGACAAGCGACTTATGGTCAGTCGGAACTGTGAAAATGGTACCTTTAAGCAAATGCAGGAGTGCCGAACTGGTAAATGAATCGCGAGTTTTTTGCCACGTGTACTATTATTAGCTTGGGCAGGGGGGCTTCGAGATAAAAATGAAAGTGGTTGTCCTTCCTCATTGGTAAACTGTTGGAGGACTCCTCCAATTTTGTCTGCTGATGCATCAATTGGGCGGAACACTCAGGCTTTGGGGCGGGTATTAAAATGCAAAAAGACAGTGGTTTCGCTAAGCACTTACTTGTCAGCTTTAAAATTGTGCGTCGCTGGAGAATTGAAGTCAATCTTTCTTTGATCCGCGTAAGGGATCGGTTAGTGGTTGTGAGAAGTGTGAACAGTGTGGTCTTAAACAAGAGAAACGCTACAACTGCACCCTGACTGTTCGGACATGCAGAAAGCTGATCAGGCACGGCTAGTTTGAAGAGTAGTGAGAGACATGTTCGGTCCAAACGTTTTGTAAATCAGACCGTCACTCCATTGACTATGTGGTATCGATATCGGAACTAGTTACGTTGTACACTTCATCCTTCAAGTATCTACAAAGACTGTCCAATTGCTAGCAGTCCTGAGTCTATAAAGGACCAGAGCTGTGCCTTGCTGGGTAGGTGTCATGGTCATTGATTAGTATCCATACTTCTCTTATTTAAAATCGAGAATTACCAGTCAAGTCAGGATAAGTAGTGGAGAAGTTGGTTGATGTACGCTGAACGTCAGCTACAGGTGAATCCAAGTTTTGCATTCGCTTGTGACGACCGGTCTTTGGGTTCTGGCTCACGCTCACAAGAAACAACCGTATTAAACACAGTGACACTGACCTCACATAGGATATGACCAAATAATCACACCTGAAAAATGGCCCAAATTTGGGTCCCTGTCGTGGCCGGGATATTTACTACTGGTGAGCTCTACTAAGAAAGAGCCTCGAGGGGGGTGAGCCCTTTTTGAATGGAGTAGTCGAGACAGTTCAGCCGGTTGTGAAAGTTACAACTAACTGATTGGTGTACAAAGTGATATTGTCACTAAAACCGGTACCGGAATTTCACAGTCCCAGAAGGTCTCAGAGGTAAGGAATGAATATTTTACTAGTTAAAGACCGGCGATATCCTTTATGTCAAAAAAACTACAGAAATTGAAGACTGAATAGGTTAGTTGGCGCTACTTAGTTCGTATCAGTTGACATAGTTTGGGGCAGTGATGCGTAAAATGGACAAACGATTAATATAGAAGAAACCCAATCGCGAACAATCTGGATGTCGGCCGGATTAGAACCAGCCACAGAAACAACGTGTTTGGACGCGAGTTGGGTGAGTGACCAGGTTTATATGTGAAACTTTTGAGCTTTTGGCGTGGCTTCACGGCTCAGCTTGTAGATCATTTGCCGCGGTGAGGCAGGTTGTTTCTGTCACTGTCTCGAATCCAGCCGAAGTCCAAATTTTGCCCAAATGGGTCTTTTCTAAATCATCATATCTGCCAGACTACTTACCACTAATACAATCGTTGGGTTGTGTCGATTAACTGCAAGGCTACGTGTAGAGTCAATGGTGTAGGGGTTCACAAGGTTTACACAGTAAGTCACATTAAAAAAGCAGTTGGGCATTATTTACAATCACATAGACTATGAATTATTTACTTTTATGACGTTTGGTAAATAAAGCTGTTTCTCTACTAATTATTCCATTCCGTAATAGCCGGAATTTCCAAATCTACTAAATGCAACACATCGGTTTTCACTCAGACTTAACACTTCGAACCTCTTGTAAAGGTGCATACTCTTCTTTGCGAATTTGCTGATATCGTTCGTTTTCTTGTGTTTCAGAGTAAACGATACAATGCACCAAGCGAAACTATCCCAAAAGAAACAGTCTTTAAAGAGACGTGTTTACGGGGAACACGTTTTTTTTTAAAANCCCTTAAACCACGTAGCTGCATGCTGTAATGTTTAGTGCTGGAAAGTGCACTGCTTCAGTTGGTTCAGACTGTCTGCGGGCACTAAGTGGTGCCGCAAAATTTTAAAGGTAACCTTATCGCACCCTTGTTCAAAGGTAAAGGTAGCAAGCAATGCCACGACATCTACTGACGCACCAGTCTTCAACGCTGCACAGGCATGGTGCTCCCTAGAATCCTTCCGAACCGGCTGAATGTGAACGACCCGGTCGTTGATGCCAGACAGGTTCAGCAGAAATGTGGGAAACCCAAACACCAACTACATGCTCCCTTCGTGGACTTCACCAAGACCTTTGATTACACTGGCTGTGAGGCGTTGTGCACGGTGCTTTGTAAATTTGGATGTTCACGTAAGTTCGCCACTTTAATTTGACCGTTGCATGTGAGCGATTGGGGCGAAAGTACAATCGTGTGGATCGGCCTCCGTCGTTTTGACATTGTCATTGACCTGGAGCAGGTTTGTGTGCTACCCCTAAGAATATTCAGCTTATAATTGACCGTCACATTGACAGTTGTTTTACAGGAGTCGGTGAAGGAGGGCGTTCAGGTTGAGTACCACTGAATACTGAATAGTCAACATTTCGGTACCCCAACCCGGCTACGTACTTCGGTGATGCACATGCTTCTGTTCATAGATGGCAATAAATTGTTCAGTGAAAAAGACCTGCAGCACGACGATGGCCTTCGCGTCCACAGAATCCAAGTTTTGATTGGATATCAACACAGATAACACATTCGACATCTTTCAACCACCTCCGGGCAGCTGTGCTGTTCCAGCATCTGCGCCTGAAATTCGCGTCAATTAGGAAGTTGTTGACATTTGCACAGACTTCTGCTACTTGGGTAACAACTTGACTGCAGATCTGTTCGCGGACCGCCAGTTGCCAGCTCGTGTGGCAAAGGCTACTGCTGCTCTCGGGCGTCTCGTAAGACGTGTCTGGAAGAACCACAACTTGAAGATCGTCACCAAGCTGTGCGCTTACCGCTCGATGGTGCCGTCTATACCGCTGTGCGGGAGTGAAACCTGGACATTGCACCAACGGAACGTGCACTATCGGAGCAGTTTCCGTATGCAATGTTTAACACGCATCTTGGGCAATCGGTGGTCGGGCATCGTTTCGAACACTGAGGCACTGAGGCGAGCAGACACGGACTGAATGGAAGCCATGCTGGAGCTGAATCAGATTCACTGACTACGTCAAATCTGTTGAATGGCCGGTGGTCGTATTCCAAAACAGCTGCTGTATGGCCAAGTGAAATCAGGTGAGCGAAATCTTGGTGGCCAAAAGCGGAGATAGAAATCTTGGTGGCCAAAAGCGGAGATTTCGGGATATTGTGCAGTTATATCTTTCGCGTTGAAACATTGGTCTTAGATGTTGAAGGACTTGGCGTTAAATCGGGCAGTCTGGAGAAATATGGTCTGGGACGGGTGTTCACAATTTCAGTGAGCAGCAATTGCTGGACCGTGAAAGGAAGCGCGCGGTACGCAATCGAATCATCGGTGTAATGGGTCGTGGTGACATGACTATGTGGCGTTGCGATGTGTACGGCTGCGAATGAGCTAGTCGTTCGGGATTAGTAGGTTATGGACATACTCATAGTGTTGTGAACCGAGAAGGCGGATGGCACAGAGGTTGTTTATTTGGGAAACCAATACACGACTTATGCATCTCAACGGGACCACGAACAGAAACACTCATTTGCACACCACACTCGTCCGAGGATGCTCCAGTCGCTTTGGACACCATGTCTCAGTTCCGTCATGTGGCAAAAGCCATTCCACGTCATCAAACCTTCCAATGATCCTTCCCATATCTCTCCCGTATTTATCCCGCGATCACTTCGATCCATGCTGCTACAGAATAGTGGTGTGAGTAGTATGGTGCGACCGTCTATCCTCACTACACTTCTCGCCCCGCAAAGATTGTTCCAGTCGTAACAAAAGACGTTCAGGTTCTCTTCGTTCTCTCGACGATCTGCGTGCCGGCCTCGGTGCTGTTGACACACCTGGGCCACGACGTTCAACTACTACATACGGTACCCTCCACTTTGCCAGGAACTTCCTAGATCCGGGTCCTGTTGCCCTTGCCTCCGCCGGTCTCGGTATTCAACCTTAGCTCCAGGTTCAAACTCAGTCGTTCGACCCGATAACCTCGCAGTTGATTGCTCCTTAGAGGCTTCTTGTGTGTTTTGCAAGTTTCGGTTGGTGGATCTCCGAGCTTCCGCTAATTCACGCGTGCTCATCCGTCGGTCTCCCCATAAACCAATCTCCTGATCGACTGCCAAGCGTGGCACGCGCCCATACATCAGCACGAATGGCGACCTCGTCGTTGTCTCTTGCGGCGAACAGCGGTGAGCCAACAGAATCAACAATGACGTTTCCTCCCAGCCTCCTCGTTTCGCAGCCAACCATTCCTTGATTGTGCGATTGTTCCTCTCCGACAGTCCGTTTGACTCAGAATGGTATGGAGTTGTGCGTATTTTCTTGATTCCCAAACGCTTCAAACAGTTCCGAATCCCCTCACTTTCGAAGCATGGACCTTGATCAGTCAATATGCTTCGCGGTATTCCGTGATCTGCTATGATGTGCTCCATCACCGCCCTGCATACCGTGCTGGCGCGCTGATCGGGTATAGCGGCTGCTTCGATCTGTAATTAATGCGCGACGGAGTGGAAGCACTGGGGAGCAGCGTCTCTCTGGAGGATGGGAGCACAGCGAGAATCTGGGATGGTAACAAAAACAGAAACAAGCGCGAGCCAGAGGCTCAGTTAGTCATGCACACAACTTACCTAAACGAAAACAAAGATGGCGTCAATCACACGATAGCAAAATGCGTTACAATGCACCCTCCTCAGATGAACACTGTCCCCAGTGTTCCAAGGCCTATGTGAACCGGCCAGTGCCAGTGGTATCACAGAACATTGGGTACGTGCGCAGAGGTTGCGTTGGGGGTGCGTACGTGTACTGCGTGTGTGGTTGCAACGTGCGGACCCAGGGATGCCTGATCAAACCAAGCTGTAGTAACCGGGAGTTCGTAATGGTATAATCATCAGTTGGTCACGTCGACACAAGCTGACGAAAACCATCCCACCTCTGACACCAAATTTGTAATGCGCGACGGAGTGGAAGCACTGGGGAGCAGCGTCTCTCTGGAGGACGGGAGCACAGCGAGAATCTGGAATGGTAACAAAAACAGAAACTAGCGTGAGCCAGAGGCTCAGTTAGTCATGCACACAACTTACCCAAACGAAAACAAAGTTGGCGTCAATCACACGATAGCAAAATGCGTTACAATGCACCCTCCTCAGATGAACACTGTCCCCAGTGTTCCAAGGCCTATGTGAACCGGCCAGTGCCAGTGGTATCACAGAACATTGGGTACGTGCGCAGAGGTTGCGTTGGGGGTGCGTACGTGTACTGCGTGTGTGGTTGCAACGTGCGGACCCAGGGATGCCTGATCAAACCAAGCTGTAGTAACCGGGAGTTCGTAATGGTATAATCATCAGTTGGTCACGTCGACACAAGCTGACGAAAACCATCCCACCTCTGACACCAAATTTGTAATGCGCGACGGAGTGGAAGCACTGGGGAGCAGCGTCTCTCTGGAGGACGGGAGCACAGCGAGAATCTGGAATGGTAACAAAAACAGAAACTAGCGTGAGCCAGAGGCTCAGTTAGTCATGCACACAACTTACCCAAACGAAAACAAAGTTGGCGTCAATCACACGATAGCAAAATGCGTTACAATGCACCCTCCTCAGATGAACACTGTCCCCAGTGTTCCAAGGCCTATGTGAACCGGCCAGTGCCAGTGGTATCACAGAACATTGGGTACGTGCGCAGAGGTTGCGTTGGGGGTGCGTACGTGTACTGCGTGTGTGGTTGCAACGTGCGGACCCAGGGATGCCTGATCAAACCAAGCTGTAGTAACCGGGAGTTCGTAATGGTATAATCATCAGTTGGTCACGTCGACACAAGCTGACGAAAACCATCCCACCTCTGACACCAAATTTGTAATGCGCGACGGAGTGGAAGCACTGGGGAGCAGCGTCTCTCTGGAGGACGGGAGCACAGCGAGAATCTGGAATGGTAACAAAAACAGAAACTAGCGTGAGCCAGAGGCTCAGTTAGTCATGCACACAACTTACCCAAACGAAAACAAAGTTGGCGTCAATCACACGATAGCAAAATGCGTTACAATGCACCCTCCTCAGATGAACACTGTCCCCAGTGTTCCAAGGCCTATGTGAACCGGCCAGTGCCAGTGGTATCACAGAACATTGGGTACGTGCGCAGAGGTTGCGTTGGGGGTGCGTACGTGTACTGCGTGTGTGGTTGCAACGTGCGGACCCAGGGATGCCTGATCAAACCAAGCTGTAGTAACCGGGAGTTCGTAATGGTATAATCATCAGTTGGTCACGTCGACACAAGCTGACGAAAACCATCCCACCTCTGACACCAAATTTGTAATGCGCGACGGAGTGGAAGCACTGGGGAGCAGCGTCTCTCTGGAGGACGGGAGCACAGCGAGAATCTGGAATGGTAACAAAAACAGAAACTAGCGTGAGCCAGAGGCTCAGTTAGTCATGCACACAACTTACCCAAACGAAAACAAAGTTGGCGTCAATCACACGATAGCAAAATGCGTTACAATGCACCCTCCTCAGATGAACACTGTCCCCAGTGTTCCAAGGCCTATGTGAACCGGCCAGTGCCAGTGGTATCACAGAACATTGGGTACGTGCGCAGAGGTTGCGTTGGGGGTGCGTACGTGTACTGCGTGTGTGGTTGCAACGTGCGGACCCAGGGATGCCTGATCAAACCAAGCTGTAGTAACCGGGAGTTCGTAATGGTATAATCATCAGTTGGTCACGTCGACACAAGCTGACGAAAACCATCCCACCTCTGACACCAAATTTGTAATGCGCGACGGAGTGGAAGCACTGGGGAGCAGCGTCTCTCTGGAGGACGGGAGCACAGCGAGAATCTGGAATGGTAACAAAAACAGAAACTAGCGTGAGCCAGAGGCTCAGTTAGTCATGCACACAACTTACCCAAACGAAAACAAAGTTGGCGTCAATCACACGATAGCAAAATGCGTTACAATGCACCCTCCTCAGATGAACACTGTCCCCAGTGTTCCAAGGCCTATGTGAACCGGCCAGTGCCAGTGGTATCACAGAACATTGGGTACGTGCGCAGAGGTTGCGTTGGGGGTGCGTACGTGTACTGCGTGTGTGGTTGCAACGTGCGGACCCAGGGATGCCTGATCAAACCAAGCTGTAGTAACCGGGAGTTCGTAATGGTATAATCATCAGTTGGTCACGTCGACACAAGCTGACGAAAACCATCCCACCTCTGACACCAAATTTGTAATGCGCGACGGAGTGGAAGCACTGGGGAGCAGCGTCTCTCTGGAGGACGGGAGCACAGCGAGAATCTGGAATGGTAACAAAAACAGAAACTAGCGTGAGCCAGAGGCTCAGTTAGTCATGCACACAACTTACCCAAACGAAAACAAAGTTGGCGTCAATCACACGATAGCAAAATGCGTTACAATGCACCCTCCTCAGATGAACACTGTCCCCAGTGTTCCAAGGCCTATGTGAACCGGCCAGTGCCAGTGGTATCACAGAACATTGGGTACGTGCGCAGAGGTTGCGTTGGGGGTGCGTACGTGTACTGCGTGTGTGGTTGCAACGTGCGGACCCAGGGATGCCTGATCAAACCAAGCTGTAGTAACCGGGAGTTCGTAATGGTATAATCATCAGTTGGTCACGTCGACACAAGCTGACGAAAACCATCCCACCTCTGACACCAAATTTGTAATGCGCGACGGAGTGGAAGCACTGGGGAGCAGCGTCTCTCTGGAGGACGNCTCTGAAGGACGGGAGCACAGCGAGAATCTGGAATGGTAACAAAAACCGAAACAGCATGAGCCAGAGGCCCAGTAAGTCATGCACACAACTTACACAAACGAAAACCAAAATGGCGTCAATCACACGATAGCAAAATGCGTTACAATGCACCCTCCTCAGATGAGCACTGTCCTCAGTGTTCCAAGGCCATGCAAGTTCCAAGCCATGCACACAACTTACACAAACGAAAACCAAAATGGTGTCAATCACCCGATAGCAAAATGCGTTACAAAACCAAATTTCGAGTTACCCGCGCAATCGAATGCCTTACCCGCGCAATCGGTCTTCTAAGGAGCTTTATTTGCTGCTCAGCCAGAAATCAGGTGCGCAGCGACTGTAATTATAGGTTTTTGGCGGCCCTGGGCCTGAGCCAATCAACAGACCGATGAGCAGAAATCCCGAAACTCGAAGTTTCGAGAATATTGGCGGGCATTCAAATTCCCAGAATAACAAAATTCATTTTTCTCGGGAAAATGTGCCTTTTTCCGCAATAACTCTCTGTGGGCTAGTGTTGAATGTCTCGAACTGATCACGAAGGAGGATTGTGGTTGTTGTATGGGGATACTCATGCTTCGCGAATTTGCTGATTGCTTATGATGTTTGGACGAAGGGTGAAGAGGTATAATTGGTCATAAACGTGGTTGATGTTGATTTTTTAAAAGCTTCTGACAGGATTGATCTTTCCTTCTTGCTGCGGCAACTGAGTATTTGTGGTCTTCATGTCCACGTACTTATCTGTCCAGAGGGTTATCTGACTGAACGTAGGTTCAACGTCAAGGTGATGGGCAGCTGTCAGAGTGATTCCCAGCTAACAGCAGCGTTCTGTGAGGATTATGCATATGAACTCTGTTATTCATTCTTCACTTGCAGTACCACCTACATACCATGTGTCCAGCGTGAACCAGAGGGGATAAAATCAGGATGCTTATGAGTGCAGAACTCTGTAACAAAGCTCACCAACGTTGGTGAGCCAGATGACAGGAGTGTAAAAGTAAAACACATCTCCCGGAAACAAAAACAGCGACTCAGAGAGTAAGAAATGATAAGGAGAAAGATAACGGATATATCAGGAAGAATGTGGTTCAACGTAGAAGTAAATATTAATGCCCTCTAGATAGAAACAAGAAGAAAGTGTAGTTGGACTGGAAACCAAACTAAACTTACATCATGTCATGTATTAGCAAAGAAGACGGTAGACCATCACGAACCAGGTTTTTGAAAAGGAGTGGAGTATATATATATATATACAGTACGTAATAACACGACGCGGTGGAAAACGTGCCAAAACATTGACAGCAAAAAGAACAGTGAAGTAAGTGAAGCTGGTAAAAGATTTGGAGACAGAAAATAAATCACAGCGATGCACACAGCGATTCGCATCACAAGGCCACTGATAGGTCCTCATCGCATCAGACTGTCCTCAACCAAATGTGTTCAGTGTCTTTCGGACTACAGCCAGGAAGCCAAAATTGAAGCAAGCTTCGCAATGAGTGCCTTCACACCCTAAACCCGAGTTGTGCGGCGATCACCAGGCTGCCGCTTTCATCCCAACCCACCACTCGCAAACAGCGCCCGATGTGGTAGACAGTGAGTTGGCATTCGTAAGATATGGCCAACCCAATGAAGTATGTGAGGCGAGATAAGTAAAATCAAGGGTTGACAGAGTTTAGCCGCTCCAAAGGCAAATCGGCGAGCTTCATCATTGCTGACACAGTGTTCCCACCACACGTCAACACCGATGATGGGAAACCGATATTCTGTGGGCCTCCTCTGCGCGGATGGATCAGGTTTCGGGGCGGTGCAATCGGATTGCCCTTACGGTGGGTTTGTGAATTCGGTCTTTCACAGGTAGAGTAAGATCATGTCGATGCCGCAGATGACGTAAGTTGACAGACGTCATCGGAGCCTTTCCTATG